>PVJD01006654.1:0-95003 GCA_004026545.1 Mormoops blainvillei | reverse complement strand
CCCTCCCTCCCTCCCTCTTTCCCTCTTTCCCTCTTTCCCTCTCTCCCTCTCTCCCTCTCTCCCTGCTTCCCTGCTCCTACCCTTCTATATTTGAGTGCCTGCTCTGCCAGCCACTGCTCTAGGTACCGGAGACACAGCAGTCATTAAGTTAGATTCAAACCCTCGTGGAGCCTATATTGTGTCTTTAAGTACAGAAGTGTGGGGCTTGACTTCCAGCACCATTTGGTGAGCTTTGCTGTGTGACGGTGGGTGAGTTACATCGTTTTCTGAGGTTTAATCCTCTTATCTGTAGAATGGGAATAATATTGCTGTCCACTCTGCAGAGCTATATCTGGGAGTGAGTAAAGGCGGAAACATGTCAGAGGGGCTCCACACAGCACATAGCGTGGGATAAGCGTTCGACCCGTGGGCACAGCTGCTGTTACTTCTGCTGTCGTTGCAGATGAGTGGCATCCTGCTTTGTGGGGTGGCAGAGTCTTGCTTAGGTGTTTGGCATTCGTCTGGTGGGCAGTGGGGATTCACTGAGGGGTGTCCAGAGAGGGATGATTTGAGTGCATTTGTGCTTTTCAACACGCACTGGCTGTCCTGTGTGAGACGACTGTGTTGGTGGTATTTGTAAAGAGACAGAAAAAGTCAGTTCTGGGGTAAAGAGCTTAGAAATGGTGTTCCGCTGACCACTTTGAGAGGGCAGGCCTTCGGACCCTGGGCGGGGACTTTTAGGGCCATGTTTCCAGCCTCCCGTGGTCGGTGTGATGTTCTGAGGGGACCACCCCAGCTGTAGAGTTCCTTCACTGGTCTTAATTGCAGGAACTGCAGGTTACTCTGTGGTCTGCAAGGAGCGGGCAAGCATGTGGGAGAAGGCCTGTGGCTGTGGAGGCCTTGGCAAATGGCACGTGACTTCCGGCAGGTCTCGCATCCTCCACGGGGGCCTGGATAAAGGTAGGCACACACAGAGATCCCACTGTCTAGGGCCGGGAGTGTTTCTCAACAGGGGTGATCCTCCCCGGCCCCACTGCCCGGAGACATCTGGCGATGTCTGTAGACATTTTCACTTGTGGTAATTAGTGGGAGGGTGCTCCTGGCATCTAGTGAGTGGGTCCAAGCCAGGGATGCTGCTAGACATCTTAATGATGCACAGGATAGCCGCCATCACAGATTGTTAATTTTCAGTACAAAATGTCAACTGGCCGAAGTTGAGAAACCCTCGTTTGGAGTCCTGTGTTGACTTTGTTTAGAGCCATAAAACATCATCGGGCATATTAGGGCTTCTCTTTGGGCCCTGTCATGATGGAGCTGTTTCACATGTTTGGCCCATATATACTATCATATTGGGAGCTAGACTCTGCTGAGGGAGGGGGGTGGGGTCCCTGCCCTGGACAGAGAACAGGTTCAGCAACCAGCCGTCGCAGGATTGCGTGGTCACTACCACAGCGAGGATCTGGACTGGGTGCTGTGTGAGGAGGGAAGGCTCTGTCCACCTGGGCATGGGGGAGGTGATGGGAAGCGGGAGAGGCCACACATCAGGGCAGCTGCTTGCGTGGAGATGAGAGGGAGAGGCTTGCCAGGAGGACAGCGGGACGGCCATCCCAAAGTGGCATCAGTGGGGGCCATTGAACGTGAGTGAGGAGAGTGAGTGTGGGTCAGAGATTTGGGCTGGGTAATTCTTTCAATTCTTTGTGGCCTGCACAGCAGTGATTTGGTGGTACAGAGCTGGTATCTCCCTGACCTGGTCTGGAAGGTTGCAGAATCTTCACCACATGACTTGGTGGTGGCTGGAGGACTGGGCTCAGCTGGAACTGCTGACTGAGCCCCTACTGCCTGGTGGTCCCAGGGTAGTTGGATGCGTGACATGGCTCCTAGTGTCCCCCCAGGGTGCATTTCCCAGAGTCTGGGCAGAAGTAGCAATACTTAGCGTCAGAAGTCCCAGAGAGTATTTGCACCAGCTCAGGTCACCAGGGCCAGCTCAGGTTCAAGAGCGTGGAGCTTTCTCATGGAGAGGGAGCGGCATGCATGCACATCCTGGGCGGGAAAAAACTGAGCATGACCACCTTGGACCCAGACTACCACAGGCACACCTGGACTCTGGATCCTGACTTTTGGTTGAGATTCCTGCTCTCCCATCTACTAGGTGCGTGATCCAAGGCAGTCCGTGCCTCAGTTTCCCAGTCAAGTGAGATAATAATAGCTCCTAACTTACTGAGTGAGAATTAAGTGGATTTTATTTCACGCGTTTTGGTATATGTGGGAAACATCGCACAGCTGGAACAGAATGCAGTAAGCGGTTTCTTCCCACACTGGCTCCTTGAGAGTTCGATTTAGGCAGGGAGCTCTGGAAGTGCGGCTTGTGGTTCTTCCTTCCTCCCTCCCTCCCGGGACCAGCCGAGCGGACTCCACATACAAAGCCGCCTGCTCCGAGTCTTTCCGAGTTGAACCTTCGGGGTTCTCCTGCATCTTATCCATGCGTGAGGCAGCCACCTTGGTGCCACCTGTTTGTGAAGTCTGGGTTGCTGTGGTAATAAGCCACGTTTGAGGGCTTGGGCGGCGTCCATCTGGACTGAATAGGCTTTTATCCCGATGTTTTCACATACATTTCTCCATCTGCTTATTTTGGGCAAGCTGTGGATGCCCACGAACGAGGAATGCTCAAAAACAGGGCAGTTCTGTTTCCTTGGTATTAGGTTCTTGGCTTGCCTGTCTAATAATATTAATAATAATAATAATAATAATAATAGCAGCAGCTGCCTCTAGTAGATCCTCACAGTGACCCTGCAAGGCAGAATCCATCCCCACTTTATTTTTGAGGAAACCGAGTCCCGGCGAGACTAGGTGACATGCCCGAGACCACACAGCCAGGAAGGCACGGAGCTACACTTTGCTCTGCTTCTCTCTGCCTTTGGGAGTCTCAGACTGTCTTCCTGTTCTGTGTTGCTTTCTCCTCCTACGTAATCTCAGAGATGTTTCAGTTCTGTGTGTGATAGAGAAGCACCCTGCGGGGGGCCCTAGAAACACAGCTTCGCTCAGAATTTGTCACAGCAGGAGGGAAATGTGGCCATGCCCGATGGATACAGAGGCTGCAGATACCTTGAGGAAGGAGACTCTGGAGGGGCCCTGGTTAGCCGGAGACCGGCGTGCCAGGGAGACCCCGAACGTGGTAGCGTGGACTGGTGCGAACGGAGCTGGGGCAGTGAAATGGGATTGTGCTGCATCTCAGCTAGTTCTGAAATCCATCCTTGGGCTTCTTATCCCTTTAAAAAAAAAGTGAGTATTTTTTTGAAAGTTGTTTTTTTATCAAAATGCTTTCAAGACATAGTAAAAAGTAGATTTTTCTCACTGGCATCTCCTGTCTGCGAAGAAATCCGCCCTGTGAAAGCAGTCCTCAGCCTCCTCCAGTCATGCATCTGCCAGAAATAAGATTCAGTCCCCAGCAGCTGTACACTTGCTGATTTTTCAGTTATAGATGTGCAGTTACAGTTTACAACAAGAAGCACAGACTCTGGAGCCCGAGTGCCTAGGTTCAAATGCCAGCCCTGCCGCTTAGTTGGGGTGGGACCTTGGGCCACTCATGTCACCTCCTTGTGCCTTCATTTTCACATCTGTAAAATGAGAATAATAAAGAACCCGTGTCTCTAGGTTCTGGTGAGGATTAAATGAAGTATTATATGTTACGTGCTTTCAACAGGGCCAGGCACCCAGGAGGTAGGCGCTTGAGTGTATGCTGCTCTTGTCATCCTTGTCATTGTCATTGTCATCATCATCATCATCAAATGTAAAGGGAAATGGGGTTGTACAGTAGAAAGAATGAGATCAGCATTTAGGACTTCCATTTCTATAATGACTTTTCTTGCTGTACCCAATGGATCGCCCAGCTCCCCTTCTGGGATTTATATTCTCCACGTTGGAGCCTGCTGGTGTGAAAATAGAACTGTTTTTATTCCTGACCTTGAGACAGACCTACTCGTATGCTGGACGGTTGAGAGGTTGGTTTCTTTGGTTATTCAAGGGTTCTCTTCTGTCCTGGCTGATGATCAGTTGATGTTCTTATGATTTGTTCTTTTGTCGATTGAGCAAATACTCAAAGAGGACTTGGCGTGTGTAGGGTATTATGTGTGTCACCAGGGATAAAGTGAACAAGACAGTGGAGATCGCTTACGGTCTCATAGGAAGGACGGAAAAAGTTAAATAACTCACTCAATCCTTTTGGATTGTGATGGATGCCAGGAAGGAAAGAAATAGGGCACGGTGACAGAGAGGAACCAGTGGAGAACGCTGTTTTAATAGGGCGGGCATTAGAGAAGCCTCTCTGTGAAGGTGACATGGAGTTGAGATTTGAAGGGTGAGGAGGAAGGAGCCATTGGGGGCTCTCGGGAGAGAGCATTCCAGGCAGAGGGCATGGCCATAAAGCTTCTGGATGAGTTAGGGTAGGCTAACTGCAGCAACACATGACTTCTTGACGTGATACCACTTTATCACTCAAGTCATGATCCAGTGGGACTGGGAGTGGGGGATGGGGCTCTGCTGTCTGGTGGTAACACTGTCCCCAGTCATCTGAGGCTATCTCTAGGATCCTCTGGCCAGCAAGCATATGGGGGAAGAGGAAGAGTAGAAGATGGCTTAGGAGGAATTTATGACCCAGCCCTGGAAGGTGGAAGCTTCCCACCTTCCAGTGAGCAGAACTTGGTCTGGGACTAGCTGCAAAGGATGCTGGGAAATATGGAAAATGCATTTGGTGGGCATGTCCCAGGCTCTTCCAAAGCCCCTAATTTTGGAAGGTGCAGAGGTGGCTGTAGGAGCCCCACTGACGCTAAAGAACAGAATGATTGTAGTTTTGGGAGGTCTTGTGTGAATCCAGGAAAATGAATAGCCTTACCATTGGGCCTCATGGGAAGGGAATGTGGAGATACTGAGGTCTCTCTTGTTTGTCTCTAACAAGGGCCACTGGTGGTGATGCTGTCCACAGACCAGCCTTGTCTGTCCTCAGGTTTCCTTGCAGCCATGGCTCGACCATTCCCAGCAAAACCTCTTTCCACCTTGACTTTCTGTGTGGCCCCATCAGCGAAGGCTTTGGCTTTCCAACCTCCCAAGGATGGACTCCTGAGAGAGGCCTCTGGTTGACCAGCTCTTTTGAGCCAGTGCAGGGGAATTGGCTGTTGTGATGCCAGTGCCCTCTCTGGTCAGCTTGGGTGTGGGGGTGGGTGGGTTAGACGTTGTCTGCTGTTGAAGAACATAGCGTGGCTTCTTCAGGGCTTGTGGGCAGGGGTGGGTCCCTGTAATGGGTTGAATTGTGCCGCACCCCCCCCCCCAACCCCGTGCCCAGTTTGTATATCAAACCCTAACCCCTAGCACCATAGAATGACCTTATTTGGAAATTAAGTTTTGCAGATGTAATTAGTTAAGATGAGGCCATACTGGCATAGGGTGGACCCCCATTCCAATGCGACTGGTACCCTTATAAGAATACACACATGCACACACACACACATGGAGAGAAGACCATGTGATGATGGATGCAGAGATTGGAGTGATGCATCTGCAAGCCAAGGATCACCAAAGATTGCCAGCATCACCAGGAGCTAGGAAGAAGCATGGAACAGATCCTCCCAGCCCTCCAAAGGAACCAACCCTGCCAACACCCAGATCTTGGACTTCCAGCCTCTGGACTGTGAGACAATGGATTTCTGTTAAGTTACCTGGTTTGTGGTACATTGTTACAGCAGCCCTAGCAAAGTGGAGCAGTAGGGTGAGCACAGCAATCAATGTGACCACACATCAATTTGGCCACAGATATTATGGATAAGTTGGAGTTTGTTGGAAAGGAATTTAAATGTATTCCAAGTGCCACCTTATTTCCTGGTTGCATTGGATTTGGCTTGGGCCACAAGGGCATCAGAGGCAATGTAGTGTACTGTTTAAATGTGGGAACTAGAGTCAGCCTGCTTGGGTTTGAATTCCAGCCCTGGCTCATTAGCTGTGTCATCTAGAACAAGAGACTTATCTCTCTCTGCCTCGGTTTCCATAGCTGTAAAATGTGAAGAGTGAGAGAACCCACCTTGTAGGTTTGTTAGGAGGATCAGGTGAGCTCCTGTAGGCAAATCATTTAGAAAGGGGCCTGGGAAATACGAGGTAAGGTTTGTTCTTCTTATGCCTCATGCTTCTCTCCTGTATCCCCTTGAAATCTCTACTCCAAGCAACCAAGCCTCCCCTTTGGAGAATCCTGTGCACATCCAGTTAGTTGTGGCTGATCCAGTTTTGTGCCCCCTAGGCCATAGGGTGTAGACATGGGTCTCTTTCAGCCTGGCTTTAGGGAATTCAGTGTCCCAGCCCGGAACTCCATCTGGCCGTCGGCGGGAAGAGGAGACATCCCGCTCTGAGACGCCTGAGGGCCGGGCACAGGAAGCCTCTGTCCCTTGCAATAGTGCCAAGCCCCGGAATTCAGGTGTGTCCCAGTTTGTGTAATTAGAGGCTCCTGACTAGTTAGTATAAGTTAGATCTCTTCTGGATGTCTAACTAGGGGAGGGAGCTGTTAGAAGATATCCTTCAGTGCATCCTTTTGAAAAGAAGATTGTCCTCCCCGCCTTGACCTTAGTGTGCATTTTCACATATGAGACTAGCAAAGTGTTGGGTCTTGTTTTATCCCGGAAGAGACTTCAGTGCTGTGCAGTTTGAAGTGGAAGCCAGAAATGTGTTGGTGGTGACTTTCCTGTCCGCTGGCTGTGCCTGACGTTGGGTCCAGGTCCTCAGGATCCTCATCCCACACTCTGACCTCTTGGGGGGCAGGGACCCATCTGTTCTGCCCACCAGGGAGGATCCCCAGCACCTAGCCTGTGCCTGGCCCGCAGTGGACACTTCACAAACACAGGGTCAGCGGATGACTCAGACAGAAGACCTGGATGCTCCCTCTTTCTCTCAGAGACAGAAGTATCTGGGGTTAAGATAGGACATCTCTGTGACAGCTTCCTCTTTAACCACACATGATGGTTTCTGTCTTGGCCCCGCACTTACTCGCTACGTGACCCAGGGTGATCCTCTCAGCCTTTTATACTATGCCTCAGTTTACTCATCTGGGAGATGAGGTAATGGCAGAGCTACCCTGCAGGGTCTTGTGAACATTACATTTGTAAGTGCATGGAACATGTACTTGACAGGGTGCCTGGTGCCCATACTACCCTGGTGGTTTGTCAGAGCCAGCATTTGTGGGCACTTGGAGGTGCTGGGTAGCCCACATGTGTAGAGGCCTCTTCCTCCAGCTATTCTGTGGCAGGGGGGTAAAAGTCCAATTGGGGTTCAGGTCCCTTGGATTTGAGCATAGAGGCATAGGCAGGCAGCTTAGCTCCTTGCCTTTCCCCCTCTGGGAGTCTGGGAGGTGGGGCTGGACTTGGAGGGGGAGTGTCAGCAGGGCAGTGCTGCAGTTTTGTAAACAGAATCGATGATGCCAGTTTTGGGCACCAGAGGCCCATTGCGCTCTCCTGGCACAGCCAGGAGGAAGCTGTGAGATGCTGCTTTCATCTTACACGAGTTGTGCTGGTGGTCACTGTGGAACGCGTCTGGGGGTGCAATGTCTGTGCGTGCAAAGAAGCGTTCTGTTCTGACAGAGGAGAACATGGGAACTTGCTCATTTGTAGAATGGAGACTAGTGAAGTTACAGTGAGCACAGCCCAGCAGACAGCAAATGTGGCAGGAAGACAGGGCCCTGAAGGGCTCGCAGGGGAGCAGCCAGGTTCAAGGTGGGGGTCCTGCTGGCCAGGGGTCACCTTCCACTACACCACAGGTACACCCCATTCCTGGCCTGCTGCTGGCCCCTGCCAATGGGAGCAGCCTCCCAGCTCAGATGCTGGCCTGGGGACCGGCTGGAGGAGGACCTGTGTCTTTGGGGAGGCAAGAAGGACCCAGGCTGGGGTGGCCCAGGGTGAACCTTATACTGATTTCCTGTTTAAGACAGTTCTGAGCTGGCCCGCTCTGACCTTCTTTTATTTCCCTTTTAGTTTATTCTTATCGTTTTATTTCCCTTTTAGTTTATTCTCATTGTATGTTCATTAGTAGAAGTAACATGTATTCCTTAGTAGAAACATTTTTAGCTACAACTGCTGAGGGGAACAGCCCCTTCACCTACACTCCCCCACCCACAGGGATGTGTGTTAATACTTGGGGTACACCCTGTCAGATTTTTTCTTTTTTTCAAGATGTAGATCCATTTTTACAAAATGCAGTCTTTCATGATACTCTTTAGTAATGTGTCCCTTTCATTTTGTGCTACATTGTGACTATGTTGTTGTTATTATTATTATTATTAGCTATTTTAAACATTGAGATGGGTGTAGAGTCTAAGATGACAAACACCAGTGTACTCAAGAGAAAACCTTCTAGGGTCTGGCTGCCTGGGTTCAGATCTTGGCTCTGCCACTTACAGTGGCTGTGACCATGGCCAAGTTGATCGGCTTCTCATTGTAGCCATCTGTAAAGGGGGGTAAGAGTGTTGCTTTCGTACTGGATTCTCATGAGGATTAGGCAAGTTAATTATCTAGTGCACTGTGGGATAGTGCCTAAAGTGCTCCATAAGTTAGCTACTGTTGCTCTTATTATTGTTGTTGTTGCTATTATTATTTCCGTATCCCCTGTGTGAGGCAAACGAAAGGTGCCCCCTCACCCCGCAAAGATACCCATATCCTAATCTCCAGAACCTATGACTCTGTTACATAGTGAAAGGCTTGTTGCAGATGTGATTAAGGACCTTGGGCTGGGGAGATTATTCTGCATTAGCTGCGTGAGCCCAATATCATCACCAGGGTCCTTGTAAGTGGGAGTGGGAGGGTGGTGGGTCAGGGTCTGAGGAGGCGCGATGACGGAAGCAGAGGCCGGCCTGATGGAGTCAGCGGCTGTGAAGGCGGAAGGGCCCGGGAGCCAAGGGATGCCGGCAGCACCCGGCAGCTGGAAAAGGCAAGAAACGGACCCTCCCCTGGAGCCCTGCTGACAACTCGATTTTTAGCCCAGGGAGACCTGTTTTGGATTTCTCAGCTCCAGAACGGTCAGATGATAACTTTGTGTTGTCTTAAGCCACTAAGTTTGTAGTAATTTGTGTAGCAGCCACAGGAAGTGAATACACCCTCCAAAACAATTGAGACAAATCATAGTATTTGCTTTGGATCTTTTTTTGTTTATTTTTAAGAAATAAAATATAAATATTGCTAAGTCCTCATACATACCCCTCCTCTAGAGAAACCAGTATCATGTGATCATTACTATCCCCATAATATTGTTCTACATTTATTTCAAACATTTTAGTCTATATTTAGTATAGAATATATTGTTTGTGAGGCGTCTGCATCGGTATCAGTAGTGTTGTTTTAATTACTGTTAGTGGTCTCAGCGAGTGCGCCTTGAGAAGCTCTCCTGTCCTTTTGACTATGGACACAGGCCGTTTCCAATTGTGAAAAATTTCCCATTCCAAGTATATGCTTCTGTTTTGTTTGAAATGGCAATAGTTTTTCACTTTATTTTTTAAACCAATTTCCTATTTTTGGATATTACATAGTTTATTATTTTGCTGTGTCAAACATTGATCCTGAGAACATTTTTATAGCTAACTCCTTATCCATAGAATAAATTTCTAAATGGATTTCTGGGAGGAAGGAAAGGCTGTGCCATGGGCCCCGGGCCCAGAGCGTTCAGTCCTCCCCGGGGAAGCTGCACCAACACGTCACCTTCCACCCTTGCACCTGGGCGTCTGCCAACTTTTCCATTACAGATACAAAACTCTTCAGCAAATGAAGGGTCTTATGAGTGTGGTTTGTACTTCCTCTTCCTCCTGGCCTGGCATTTATTCTGGTCCAGGCTCAAAAGTAGCAGCTTGATTCCCCTAAAGACGTGTGGCTCTCACCATGACATCAGCGTGACCACCTCGGATGGTGGGAGGAAAACTGACGCGCTTGTACCGTGGACCAAGGCTGCTGGCATGCCCTCATTCAGTCCGCACCTGAAGTTGCTATGTTCCTGATCTTCTTGAGAAATTTGATGTGGAGGGAAGCCTAGGAACTTTCCAAGGTCGACAGCTGGGATTTAGTTCCAGGGATTCTAATGCTCAGCTCACATGTTAGTAGAATAGCTGTCTTCTGGGATATGACTGGAGTGTCATTTTCCTTTTTCAAGGATAAAGCTTTTATTTTTATTTTATTTTTTTAAAACTTAAAAGAAATCCTCACTCGAGGAGATGTTTACTGATTTGAGAGAGAGAGGTTGCATGTGCAACGTTGATGTGAGAGAGAAACATTGGTCTGTTGCCTCCCGTATGCACCTGGACTGGGGCTCAAACCCACAACCTAGGTATGTGTCCCGACCGGGGATCAAACCTGCAACCTTTTGGAGCATGGTATACTGCTCAAACCAACTGAGCTACCCAGCCAGGGCAAGAATAAGACCTTTCATGACCTTCATTTTGACACTGGTTCCAAAAAAATTTATGGCTTGCGCCAAGTTGCCAATCAGAATTAGGTCTTTAGTTCTTTGAGGCGAGTGGTGTCTTGTCTCCATACGTTTAGTGTCTGGCACTGGATGACCCCAGTAGGTGCTCAGTAAATGTGTGCTGTTGAGCTATCACTTTTTTCTTTTAAGGAGGACTCTACTTGCTGTCTCTGTCGATTTACACATTCTGAACATTTCATTTAAATGGAATCATACCATACATAGCCTTTGCATCTGAGTTTTACTTAATGTGGTGTTGCCAAGGTCCGTCCGAGTCATAGAGTACTTTATTCCTTTTTTATGGCTGAATAATATTTTACTGTATGTATAGACCACGTTTGTTTACTCATTCATCACTTGATAGACATTTGGGTTGTTTCCACTTATGACTGTTATTAATAATGCTGCCGTGAACATTTTGTGTGCAAAGTTTTGTTTTTTTTAAAGATTTTATTTATTTTTAGAGAGAGGGGAAGGAGAAAGAAAGGGAGAGAAGCATCAGTGTGTGGTTGCCTCTCACGTGCCTCCTACTGGGGACCTGGCCTGCAACCCAGGCATGTGCCCTGACTGGGAATCGAACTGGCAACCATTTGGTTCGCAGGCCCACACTCAGTCTACTGAGCCACACCAGCCAGGGCTATGTGTGCAAAGTTTTGTGTGACTTTGTTTTCATTCTCTTGGATATATACCTAAGAGTGGACTTGCTGGGTCACCTGTAACTCTACGTTCACTTGTTTGAGAAACTGCTAAGTCTGTTTTCGAAAGCGGCTGGTTGCACCCTTTTCATTCCCACCAGCACTGCATGAGGTTCCAGTTTCTCCACATCCTCACCAACACTTGTTATTATCTGTCTGTTTGATGACAGCCGTCCTAGTGGGGGTGAAGTCGCATCTCATTGTGGTCCTGATTTGCGTTTCCTTGATGGCTCATTGTTCTGTTTTACACAGAACTCATTATTAATGCTTCTTAGTTGGTGCAATGTTTTCCCATCAAACACTTGCTTTCTCTGGGCAGGGTTCTGATCTTACTTTCAGTTTTCTGGAGCTTAGCGTTGCCATTCGGTGCTTACTATGGGGCAAACGAGCGAAGAAACCCTGGAAAGGTTAGCATGAGCCTGTGGGCATGGATACTGATCAGTGGAGATGTGATTCCCGGCTTGAGTCTCGAACCATGAAGTTTGAACCGTTACATCTGCTTTTTGGGGACAAAAGGACCATTTTACGAAGGTGGCAGCCTGTCTTAGTTTTCTTAGTAAATATTCAAGTTCATTCTGATGCTGTGGGGGAGGTGTGGCACAGATTTTCCATCCTTTCAAGGTTCGATACCACGGTCCAGGGTGTCCGGACTTAGCTCTCTCTTCACAGAGCCCTGGAAACGCCTCCTCGCTTCCTAGCCGCTCACTCAAGCCCCTCTGCCTACTGTTTGACTGCCAGCCAGCCTCTAAGAGAAGTTGGGGGAATGGAATTGGGAGGCACTGCTGGCACTGGGACAGGGGAGTATTCGTAAAAGTTTGGGAGCACCTGGCCCTGGCCTGCGTGGCTCAGCTGGTTGGGCGTCACCCCGCAAACCAAAGGATCACAGGCTCAATTCCCGGTCAGGATGCGTACCTGGGTTGCGGGTTTGGTCCCCACTTGGGGTGCCTTTGAAGGGCAACCAATCAATGTTTCTCTCTTGCATGAATGTTTCTGTTCTTCTCTTTCTCCCTCCCTTTCCATATCTCCCAATGTGCTTGGGAGCACATTGAAGGTATAGTAATTACTGCGTTTCTTGAGCATGTGCCCCGAGTCAGCATTGTCTGAGCACTAAAGCACATAGGTAGCCATTCATCGCGTGTATGGATGTTCATGTATAGTTTCCAGTAATCACAATATGCCTGTGAGTGAAACCTTCTTCCGTTGAGTTAAGTGAACTTGGATGACTTGCCTGAGGGTACCAGACTTTACCGAGGAACTCTATGAGGCCAGTTTCCCCTACTCACCATGTGCCGTACAAACGGAGATTAAGAGATCGAAAAGAGAAGCCATGGGCTGGGAGCAAATGGTTGCCGAACACTTGGCTGGCTGGTAAACGACTTCTATCCAAAATATAAAAACTCTTAAAACTCAACAATAATAAAACAAGCAACGCAATTAAAAAATGGGGAAAAGATCTGAACAGATGCCCCCCCCCCCTTCTCCTAGCCCGCTCACACCACCCTGCCCACCTGCTCGTTCCGCTGCGGCCAAACCGGGCTCTTCCTAGTCCGTTGCTGCCCAGGAGAAGTACAGCGTGAGCCATCCGTGCCTGCCCCTGGTGTCGTTTAACATTTTTTTAGTTACCACGTTAAAGAAGGTAAAAAGAAAAAGAGGTCGCATGAATTTTAACCATGAGCTTTAAGTTACTTAGTATATCCAAAGTATTATTTTAACATGTACACAGTAGAATTATTGGTGAGATTTAAAATTGTTGTTTTGGGTCTGAGTCTTCAAAATCTGGTGTGTAGTTGATACACGGAACATCTCAGTTTGGACCCATTCAATTTCCAGTACTCACTAGCCATATTGGGCCAGTAGCTGCTGTATCAGACAGTGCTGTTCTAGAATAAACCTCCTTCCTCTTTTTGCATTACCCACTTCCTTTGTCATCTCCATATTCTTCCTTCTTCCCCAAGCAGCAAAGGTGTTCTCCGTGTGGCAGCTGCTGTGATGATCATGCTGCGAATCATGTCCCTCTTCATGAGGTCAGGTGGCTGTATTTTCCCACGGAGGCTGAAAATGTGGAATCGTGCATGTCTGCTGGCTTTGCCACCTACATGGGTGTCTGTCCTAGGTTGAGGTGTGATACCCAGTCACGTGGCCTGAGCACCCAGTTCCAGCTGTGATTCTGCAAATTACTGGGTGATCTCAGTAGAACCTTCTCCTGGAAGTGTGGCCTGTCCGAGGCAGCGCTGACCATTCAGTGCATGTCGAGACTCAGCGGTCTGCCGACGTGTGACACAGGCTGGCAACTGGTCTTATAAATTCTAATTAAGTAGATTATACGTGTGTGGGAAAAAAAAAATAGAGTGCGGGGGCATAGTGTCAGGGAGGCCTCACTGGGAAGGTGCCATTTGAGCCAAGACTTGGAAAAGGCGAGGAGGCGTGACCCTGTGGACCCCAGGGGAGGAGTGTAGTAGGCGGGAGCGGGGCCCCCGTCCCCGCTAGCAGCAGGCGATCTGAGTTGGTCGGCTGTGTGGTAGGAACAGAAACTGTTGGAGATGCTCCTGCTGCGTGCCCTTGGCTCTGTGGCAAACCTCTGCCAACACCTGTGACCGTGCCTGAGGGCTTTTGCTGGTCTTTGCTGCAGGGCAGCCCTGGAGAGTTCATGGCTTTGGAGGGGTCTAAGGGCAGACGGGGGACTGGTGGGCCAGTACCCCGGTGTGCTCGCCCTTGGGTGGGACAACCCTGAGGCGTCTTCTCCATTGGCTCCTCGGGTCCCTGGCGGTTTAAGTTACATTTGTCCACAGGGGTAGTGGGCTTGGTAACAGCCTTGTACTGGCTGCTTTCCCGCCCGGCCCGCTGACCCACACCCCTCCTGGAGATTCCTGGATAAACGACGTGGGTGTGCAGCCTGCTCTCAGCACCTGTTTCTGTGAGACAGAGACACTGAGACCTGGCGTCAGGGAGCACGGGGGCCAGAATCAGGCTGCCCCTCTGACACTCCCTGTTTTTTCTCTGTTCTCTGTGTGCACACGCATGGTTACTCTGTGTGTGTGTCTGCGTGTGTGTGCGTGAGAGAGACACAGACTCTTTCCTCTCACCGCTGATTACCCAGTCTTCTCTGCCACCCGTCCTGATTCCGGGGAGAGTGTGTCCAGTGGTCAGTCACCACCTGCTAATGCATAAGCCGGGATCTGTTGACTGGTGTGGGGTCAAAAACGAGCTTAAACAGAAAAGAGAATTTACTGGAACATGGGGGTGAGAGGAATGCCCTGTAACTCGCCAAGTCCGAGGAACCAGAGCCGTAACAGGAACTGCCTCTCGTACTCTGTCCATCTTCCCGCCGGCCTTTGCACTCCGCCCGCGTCCTGTCTTTCCCAGACAGGCCCGACCTGTGGAGCAAATTGCGCGGCCGTGAGCGGCCCCAGCCCAGCAGCCCACCACGAGCGCCGCCGTCTCTCAGCGCCCACATGGGTCTCTGTGTTCCTGGAGACCATATTGACAAATACGCCTACTTGCTAAAATCTACTCCTGGCTCCTGAATCAGCTTGTGGCACTTTTGCAGACATCCGCGGACGTGTGTAGAGGAGTGAAAAGTTTGAGTCGCCCCCCCCCCACACTTTCCCAGCACTTTCCCAGCCGGCAGCCTTCCTGTTTCTGCGCCCCTGCTGTTAACAAGTGTCCTTTTCACAGACTATAACTGCTGCTTTTTTCTCGCTTTGTGCTTTTTGTTGGTGATTTTGTTGTCTAAAATGCTCCCCTGCCAAGTGCTGTCTCATGTTCCTAAGCACAAGAAGGCTGTGATGTGCCTTACAGAGAAAAGACCATGTCTTAGACCAGCTTTTTTTAGGAGTTAGGTCATATTGCTGTTGGCTGTGGGTTCGATGTTAAGGAATTAACAATACATAGGAAATAAGGTGTCTCTACGCGAGACACACAAAAAACTGAGAGTACGTATCGATCGGTTGATGAAAATATCGCGACCAGAGGCTCACAGGAAGCTAACCATGTATTTGCCCCAGAAGCACTGGTTCAGTGTTTGCCAACTCAGTGTTCCTGGCGACTTTACAGAATAGAACTACCGCACAAGGTGAGAATTGGCTCTGTATGTCAGTCCAGGGATAAGCCTCCAGCTCTGTTTTTGTCTGCCCACCACTCGGGCCAGTGATGTGAATTCTAGAAGAATGGGGTCTGCAGAGGCCAGAGGATAGGTGGGAGAACACACATCTGACTTTCTGCCTCGGCTTGAGAGAGTCCAGTGGGCCTGCGCCAGCAGCCATCCCGCATTCGGAGGCTCACTGATGGGTGACCTCGGGTAAGTCACTTTACCTCTCCACACCTTAGTTTCCCCTTCTGTTTAAAATAAAGGAAAATGTTATCCCCTTTATCAGATGGTTGTATGGAGTTAATGAGTTAATGCAGGAGTGATTAGAAGAATGCAGGGCACATAGTAACTGCTAAATGAATGGTGGTGGTTGTTGAGAGTGATCAGAGTGATATCTGTTTTCTGTTGCTGTGTAACAAGCCACGTCAAAATGTAGTGGCTTAAGACTGCAATGGTTTCTTATTTTGCATGATTCTGAGGGAGTCCCTTTGCTGGTTGTGCCGGCCTCACTTGCGTGGAAGCTCCAAGACAGTGTTGTGCATGTGGCTGGCAGGTGGTGCTGGCTGTCAGCGGGGTCCTCTGTTCTCCACGTGGCCTTCTGCCCTCCAGTTGGCTGGCCCGGCTTCCTCATGTGGAGGTCTCCAAGGACGGTTCTGAGAGGCAGGAGGCAGAAGCTGCGAGGTTTCTTGAGTTCTGGCCCTAGAACTTGCATAAGATCATGACGGTCTCATCCTCTTCGTCAAAGCAGTCAGAAAGCCAGCCCAGGTTCAAGAAGAGGGAAATAGACCCTTGTTTTGGTGGAAGGGGCTATGAGATGTAGTGGTCGTGCTTTTTGATGGACCACAGTGTCCTCGTCATACATCATCATCATCAACATCTCGAGGGTCACTGTCTACTCCCTCATGGAGGCACTAGAGTGGTTTCGAGTGCCCTTTATCAATTGTATTTTGTGTGGCTACAGCTTCAGTACGTATACTTGGTAAAAGAGGATTTCTCACATTGTACTTGCCCTTCAGGAAGACTCCAAATGTGTATGTAAAATATCAGAGGGTACATGGCGACCCTGTTACCGAACGCTTTTATTGATTTTAACGCTTACGCCGTGTTAGGCTTGGCCCAGGGTGTGCAAAAACGAGAGAAGTTCCTTGTCCTCATGGAGCATGTAGTCTGGTGTCCCTATTCCTTGGTGGGGGGGAATAAAGCGGTTCAATGAACCCTTGGGTTTGAGAGCAAGAACTCAAAGGAGAAGTCAAATTCTGGGAGGGAGGGGACAAGATAGAGAGACCTGGTTGTCATGAACTCTCTGTTCCTTCCTACCATGTGACCTGGGCCCAGTCACTTCCTCTCTGTGGGCCCAAGTCCCTGCTCTGTGAAGTGAGGATTACAATACTTTGTTGGGTTGTTGTGTTGGCTCAGTGAGCTGGTGTGCTAAGCTTTCACAATTGTTCCGATCATTTCCATCCCTTGCGCCTTAGTTTCCTTGTTGGTGAGGTCCTTTCTGGCTCAGAGGATCTAGGGGTTCAGTCAGCTCCTCACCTCCCACCTCTCTGTTCAGTATACATCCCCACTAGCCTCTCTCATTCCATCACGCTCTTCTCTTCGGGAGCTTTGTTATACTGTAACTACATAGTATTTCCGTGGGCATCTGGTGCCTCCTGCCTTCCTGTCAGCCTTTGGAAAGGGGGCTCTGTTTGTTCTGCTCGCCGCTCCAGTGCCCTGTATGATGACCGGCACACACCAGGTACACCGTAGACATTGTCTGAGGGGTGAACACTGTTCTTCTCCTGCCTGGGCTACAGTGAAATGGAGCTCTGGAGATCTGAGCTTCAGGGACCATCTGTCGGCGGAGGGCTGCGTTTCTGGAGGCCTCGGTGGCCTGGACGACAGCCTGGCCAGAGCCAGCCATCAGGCACAGCCTTCGTCAGATGTGGCAGGCCCGGTTGGCACTCACAAGCAGAGGGAAATGGTCGGAATAGTTTTTATGAGGGTGTTCTTGTCATGAGTATCCATGGAAACCAAGGGCTGCCCACCCCATCACCCTGGCATAAGGCAGAGTGTTTAGATAGAGTGTGAATAGGGGAGATTTTCTCCCTCTTCCTTAAATTAGTGAGAACTCATTGAATTTTTTTTTTTGGTAGGGGGGTCTGACTCAGAAATAAAAACAAATATAGGCTTTGAGCAAGAACTTAGGGTATAGCCCATACTTTCATTTCATTTCATCATTCTAGTACCCTCTCCTAGGCAGGTGCAACTTCCCTGATTTACAGATGAGGAAGCTGAGAGTCAGAAAGGGTCAGCGACTTGCCAAGGCCACACAGCTGGGGAGTGGCAGAGTTGGGATCCAAATCCTGGTCTCCCTGTCTCTGGGGTTTGGTGAGGGATGGCAAGGCTTGGACTTGGAACATAAAGGTCCTGTTGGGTGCAGGGCTGCTCCTGGGGTGCCTGGGGTGGGTGGGGGTAGTCCGTGTCCCTTCCATAGCCAGATGCTTGGGCACAGCTAGCAAGGGAGGCTCATCTGAATTCCCTTGCAAAGTCAGGTTCAGAGAGGCTGATGATGGGGCCCGAGGCGTCCACGAAGCCTGAGGCCAAACCAGGCACCGCTCCCGACTCCCCTTCCAGCGCCCTTTCATGCTTCCTGGGGGGACGTGGCCATCTAACAGAAAACACCGACAAAAGAAAAGTACTTATATCCCATTGCCTACCATCCAGAGATCACTGGATCCAAACTAGCATTTGCTTGCTTTGCTATAAAAATGTGTTTTATCTTTAAGGGTTACATCTCAGGGTAGATAGATGCGCCTGTTTTATTTTATTTTTTTAAAGGCTTTTAAAATGAACCTTGTTGATGTTCCATGCAATGAAACACACCCATTTAAAGTCTATGTTATCGTGTGTACACGTGGTGATCATTACTGACCTGATGATGGCAAAGGACGCTCCCCTCCCCCCAGTGTCCCTTTGCTGTCAGCACCCCCTCCCCGCTCCACACAACCCCTGACCTACTTTCCATTTTGAAATTTCACATAAATTGAATCACAGAATATGTACTCTTTTTGGTTGTCACCTTACACTCAGCATCATGGTCATGAGGTTCATCCATGCTGTCCTGTCCTTTTCTGTTGTGGAGGGGCATCCCATCACCTGAGCACACCGCCACCTCCTCACCTGCTCTCCTCACGGGTGACCTCAGGTACCTCGGTTTCCCCTTCTATAAAATGGGGGAAATCTTGCCTCTCTTATTGGATTGCTGTGAGGTCCGCGTTCCTATGAGTGATGAGAGGACTACCTGGCACGTGGCAAGTGCCAAAGGAACCGCGCTTGTTGCTAACAGTGTAATAATGGTTTTAGTTATCTATTTCTGCGTAACAGTCTACCCCAGAACTTGGCGGAAGACATCGGAGGTGTTTTCAGTTTGGGACTCTTTTAAATAATACAAATGAGTGAATAATATGAAAAAGGGAAGCCTGGATGGCCACCGCCGTTGTTGCAGCTCGGACGCTGTGTGTCTCGGGGACAGGCAGTAGGCAGCCGCCGCCTCTTCTAAGATGGGCAGGTTTTGTTTTGAGGTTTGAGTGCTTTGTTTTGGGGGCTCTGATCGGCTCAGTGTTGGCCCTGCTTCTAGTCCTGTGTCCCACCTTGAACCTGGCTCCGGTCTTACTGGGCAGACCCACCAACTTGCCTCACTCAAGCCTCAGGAAGTGGCCTCTCTAGAAAAAAAAAAAAAGTATAAGCAGCGGGTGATGAACTTAAGGCCAACCGAGCAGATCACTGGAGCACAGAGCCCCGAAATAGATCTTTCTCTGCTAAGTCGCTAAGCAAGTAGAGGCAGTGGCAAATGCTTTGCATAATTTCCTCCCCCAAATGAAAAGTTTTACTGTGAACAACTTCTTGAGACTAAAAGAAAAAGAAAAATTAAAAAGATTCAAGTTTTTTTCTGAGAAGCACAGAGTGAGAGCCAGACAGGCAAGGGTTTAAATCCTAGATCCACCATTTTGCTGGCTGTGTGATCTTGGGCAAATTTCTTCACCTCTCTGAGCCTTAGTTTCCCTGTAGTAACTGGCAAAGATGAGACCAGACTGTGTGTGTGCGAAAAGCGCCTTGCACTGCATTTGACACATGGTGGGATGCCGTGAATATGGAGTGCCTTTTTTTTCCCCCTTTATTTTGCCCTCTTGTCCTAGAGCTTATGCCTTAGTTTCTATTAGCATCTGAAGTGTGGCAGGCAGGAGGGGAGTGGTAATGTTTGGCTTTTCTGGGAGGATGCTTCCAGAACCGTCTTTGAAGTAATGCACTCCACCTCTGCAGATTCGCTGGAGAGGAAGCTAAAACGTAGGCATGTGTGGTTGGCATGAACAGTGCCCCAAAGACGTCCTCGTCCTAATGCCCAGAACCTACTCCCTTACTTGGCAAAGGGACTTTGCGGATGCAATTAAGTTAAAGATCTTGAGATGGGGAGATCATCCTGGATTGTCCACGAGGGTCCAGTGTCACCACAAGGCCCTTATAAGAAAGAGGCAGGAGCGTCAGAGTAGAGGTGATGGCCTTTGAAGGTGGAGGAAGAGGCCATGTGCCAAGGAACGCAGAGGGCCAGGCCACTGAAAATGGCCTGGAAACCAGTTCTCCCCAGAGCCCCCAGAAGGACCCAACCCTGCCCACACCTTGACTTTAGCCCAGGGAGACTGATTTTGACCTTAGAACGGAAAGAGATGAAATTTTTGTTGCTTTAAGCCACTGTATCCGTGGTAATTTGTTACAGCAGCAATAGGAAACTTAAGAAAACATGCTAGATTTATTATGGTTTCATAAGAAGGTAACTTCTCAGATGATGGTAGTTGGTTCATTTTTATGCTTTTGCCCTTCTCACTTGGATGGACTGTCTTGGTCTGGCCTTCAAGTCTTGGGGTACTTACTCTGGCTCCCCTGAGACCTGGTCTCGGTGCCTCAGTGTCTGTGGTCAGGGCTGTGAGCCCCTGTGGCCAGGATCACTGCTGCAAAGAGGCTTCCTCTCGCGCTTTCTCTAGCAGGAAGGGAAACGAGCTGCGTGCTCACAGAGGTCAGGCTTCCTGTGTGCTGCTGTGGCCAGCCCACCACACTGGGGTCCAGGTCGGGTGGGCATGGGGGCTCACTGCCCATTAATCTCTGAAGTAAACTCCTCCCTCTCCGGTATGGATTTGTGTTTAATTTTTTAAAAACAGTTGTTTCATTGTGATTTGGCACCAAATGGCCTCTGGAGATGTGAGTGTTAGAGACTTCCATTAGTTCCTGCGGAGAAGCGGGGCCTGGTGACTCTCTGTTGGGACCTTGTTTGGATCCATCTTGGGCCCTCTTTCCATGTTCTTCCTGTGCCACATTTGGGAGGTGATGGCTGGTGGGGGTTGGGCATTCAAATTCAGTAATAACTGTTACATTTAAGGACTAACACTACGACCGAGCAATGAAAAACATCCCATGGCAGGGATTGTGTTCACCTCTCTGGTTGCCATCTGTAACCCCTTTTCTGTCCTGTGACATCCCCTTTTATTATTGATGACTCCTATGTAGGCAGGATAGTGACCTCCAAAGATGCCCATGAACCTGTGAGTTTGTGGTCTTGCATGGCAAATGAGAACTTGTACTTGTGATTAAGTTAAAGAGACTAAGATGGAGAGATTGTCATAGATGGTTTGGGTGGGTCATGTCATCACGGGAGTCTTTCAGAAATGGAACAGGGAGGCTAGACCATCAAGAGTCACAGAGATATTGAAACATTCTGGCTTTGAAGGTAGAGGGAGGGTCCACCAGCCAAGGGATGCACGCAGCCTCAAGAAGCTAAAAAGAGAGGGAAACAGATCCTTGCTGGAGCTTCTGGAAGGAACGCAGACCTGCCAACACTTGGGTTTTAGCCTGTTGAGACCAATTTTGGAATTCTGACCTGCAGAACTGGAAGGCAATGAATTGGGTTGTTTTAAGCCACAAAGTTTGTGGTAATCTGTTAGGGCAATAATAGGAAACTCATACACTCCCAAATAGGCCTCTCTGTCTAGGACCCCTTTCCGTGGTCCATCTGATAAATATTTATGGAACACCAGCCATGTGCTAGACACTCTGCTGGGCATCGAGACTCCCAGGTTGAATGAAGCAAGGTCCAGTCCTTCAGGAATTCACAGTATAAGGGGGAGATACACACGAAGGTGACGATGCTAAGACAAAGTATGTGTACGGTAGAAAAAGACATGGAATTGGACTAGGGGGCCTTGGATGGTTTCTCAGAAAAAGTCATTGATGGAAACTTTGAACTTGGAGTAGGAACTCTGGAAAGGTCCTGCTGCCTCTTGGTTATCTGTACCTGGGCACCTAGTAAGACCTTCAAACTCAACCTGTCCAAACTGGAACTTATCACCAAAAAAATTAAGGTCTCCCCCTTTGAAACTGACTCCTCCTTGTTCCCCATCTCAGTGAGAGGTACACGACCACCCACGCAGCTGCCCACATCAGAAAACTAGTGTCCACTTGACCCCTTCTTCACCTGCTATGTCAAATCTTCCCCCATCTGGAGATATGCTGAGATGGAAGGGACTGAGAAAAACATTCAGTACAAGCTGTTTCCTTGTTTAAGTAGCAGGAGGCAGTGAGTTTGAGGCCAAAGGTAAAGACAGACTTCCCAGGTTCAAATTCCAGCTCTGCACTTATGGGTGTGACCTGGAGGTCAAGTTGCTTCATCTTGAGGGCCTTCTTCTCTTCACTGATGAAATGAGAATAACAGCAGTACCTATGTCATGGGGACGTTTTAGAATGGACTGTGTTAATAAATAAAAAGCACTTAGAATAACACAATAAATGGCAGTGGAAGTTGATAGAGAAGCCACTAAAAATCATGAAAGCAGCAGCCACTGACTAACTGTTACAGCAGTTAGTCACACAAGGGGCTCTTGCACTGTGTCCTCTGAGTGGTTTTATTAACCTTTGTCCTTGGTGCTTTATAAATCTGCCTTGTGCCACTTGATGAATCTGCCCATTTTACAGATGGGAAAACTGAGCCTCATAAAGTAGCATGACTTTCCTGAAGCCACTGAACTAGAATACCTCTGCCGCGATTTTTTTTTTTTTCCTAATAGGTCTTTCATGACAGCCTGAGATAATTTTGAGCAACTCTGGCTTTTGTTGTTCTTGCCGGTTTTTTTTTTTTTGTTTGTTTGTTTGTTTGGCGAGTCCTTCATTGTCTCCATTTGGAAGTCGTGGGTTTTACTGCTGGGGATCTGCAGGACCAGCCTCCTGCTTCCCCCGGAAAACCAATCAGACACGGAAACCAGGGCACTGGGCCCAGAATTTGTCTCTGTGTTCAGCCTCCTCAGTTCTCATAGGAATTGCTTCATGCTCCACAGATCTTCCATCACCATGCTCGTGTTTCCCTGTTGACCTTGACTTTTTCATGGGACCCTCTAGGTGGGATACATGGGAAAGTGCCTAGTCAGTTAATGCCTACTGCAGTGATGAAAGCTCCATGGGGTTTGCGAGGTCTGGCTGCTTCTGTATAGCTGTAGTTAAGTTTTCAGACCAAAGGCTGGGATTTTGCATTTATTCCGTTAAAATCTCCTTCCCTGTTCCAGATGAGTGATCAGAAAATCAACTACCTGTAGGATGCCAGGCAGGTGATCTAGAGAAGAGAAATAAGCTGTGTCTAGGGAACAAATGACAAGAAACACGGGTGGCAGAGTGGGCAAGGTGTCAGGTTTGGTGGGAGCCATGGTTGGTGGGAAGCTCGTGTGTCTGCTATAAAGTGGGTGGCTGTACCCCATACTGCAGGCTCTGGGTCAACAGATCTGCGGCTGAAAATATAGTTTGTTGCTGTGAAACCTCATTTTTAAAAAGTGTGGATTCAAACAAATAAATAAACAGCATGATCTTGACCTAACAAAACTCGTCTGCTGCCAGATACTTGTGTCATTCCCAAGCCAATGATTTATAGTCTATATTTTAGATTGTTGTTGAGGACTTTTGTGATTTTTATTATTGCATGGTGTCTCTCTCTTTGCTTTTATCAGCCACGGTTTTGATCAGCAGGCCCCTGGGGCAGGCGAGGATCCTGGGAAGAGCCCCTTGTGTGACCTTATGCAAGTTATGAAACATCCGAGACTCAGTTTCCTCATATAGAAGCCGACCTTTATCGTACCCACCTTCCAAAGCTGCTGTGAGGCTTGGATGGGGCAGCCCTCTTCACAGGGCCTGGGGAAGGGTGTGTTACATAGATTTCAATAAATGTGAATTTCCTTCCCCACAATTTGCATTCCTTCTCTTTTCCAAATTTTGGATTAGGAAAGAAAAAGGAAGTGAGAAAGGCCAGAGCCTGGGGTTCATCACTAGAGGCCGCTTTCCAAGGTGACATTGCATGTCATTCAGGCATCCTGGCAGCTGGACCACTGTTTTGGTTTCTTTGCTGTTTGTTTGTGTTGGCCTTCTTCAGACTTGGCTTGGGCCCGGAGATGCCCCGGGGCAGCGTGGGCAGAGGGCTGAGCGAGCCCTGCAAGGAACCGATTCCGAGTCCTGGCCAGTACCAAGGCCCTGTGGCCAGAGAGCGTTTGCTGTGTTTAAAAAAAAAAAAAAAAGGAGAAAGGGACAGGGTGTTGGGAGCAGAGTGGCTGGAATGATGTCAGGAGCTGTGGGCATGTGGTCACTAGAGAGACTCCACTGCATAAACTTTATCTTGTGTTTTTAAGCTTTAAAAAAATTTATTTTAAAGGAACACTTGTTAAATATTCAGTGTAGTGAATAATTATAAGACAGACTACCATGTAGCTATCACTCAAATCCAGACCTAGAACATTGCCAGCTCCCAGACAGCCCCACATGGGTCCGCAGGTCACCCCTCCTGCTTTCCCAACTGGCTTTCACTTTTCTTTATGACTTGACCATCTGCGTACGCTGCATCTTGCTTTTTCACTGAAAAATAGCTCAGGAAGTTTCTCCAGTTCACCTGACCCACATAATCTAATGTGCCCTTTTTACTGCTTGCCTAATAACTCATGGAGTGGCTGGACCACAGTTAATTCAGCTAGTCCTCTACCTTCACTGTATTTTTAGGTTTTAATTTTTTATTTAGCCACTCCAAACATTGAGATAAAGGGGCCCCATTCTTGCTCTATCACTGCAAAAGTAATACCTGCTTACTACAACAAACTCAAGCAATATAAGCGAAAATGTGGGTATTTTTTTACATCTTTCCTATGTGCGTATATATTCATAATGTAATATACTTATGTATGTAAGTTTGTATATACAGTATTTTTAAATTAAACTTATTGTGGCGACATCGGTTAATAAAATTATGTAGGTTTCAGGCGTACAGTTTTGTAATACATCATCCGTATGTTGTACGGTGTACTTGCTACCCAAAGTCAAATCTTCCATCACCATATATTTGACCCCCTTTACCCTTGACTACCCCCACCCCCTTTTCCCTCTGGTTAACCAAAGTTCCCTACTGGTAGACAGGCATCATTTCCCATGTAAACCCTGTGCCTGCATCCTTGTGCCCCGGTGCTGACATTTCTGCAGCAGGGGCTCCTAGCAGAGGAATCCCTGGGCGTGCCTGTCGAGCCTCTTAATAGGTTGTGTCGTGTTATCCCCTGAAGAGGCTTTTGTCTCACCACCTGCAGCCTGGTTTTAGAAGAATCATTATTGAGTTAATTCTCTGTTGTGCATGTTGAATTTCTCAGACGTTTCTAGACCCAGGAATAGTCAGAAAGGCACAGAATCTTGGTTTTAATGATGACAAGGGACGTGCCTCGACTCTGCCCTGGCTTTTGCTGCTTTTGTGGTTTTCATCCAATCTTCAGCTTCTGTTTATTTTAATTAATATATGTTTGAGTTTTTAAGATATGAAATGTTTCAAAATACATTGCAGAGTATAGGATATATTATAAATGATACTTCTGTACCCTGACCTAGTTCCACCAACTCTTAGCATTTTCTTTATGATATGGGCTTGAGAACTTTTCTTAATTAAATGTTATAGATATGGCTATAAAGCCCTCTGTCATTTCTCCCAGAAATAACCACTTTGTGAAGTTGGTTCGTACCCTTCACTTTTGCGTTTTATATTTTAAATACACTGGAATCGCTGGAATCACCATTACCCATGATAATGGGCTTGTGTCTTTTATTTAAGTCATTACCGTTTGTCTGTATTTTTAAAACTTTCTACAGCTTTTTTCTTGCTCAGCATTTCTTGAAAATAAACTAATTTTGAATAATTTTGGGTTTACAGAGTTCCCACAGACTGTTCCCCCAGGCTACCCCATCGTAACAGCCCGCATCCGGAAATTAACATTGGTGCATCGACTCCGAATGAAGCTCCAGATTTTATTTGGGTTTCACCGGCTCTTCCACTATTGTTCTTTTCCTGTTCCAGTATCCACCCAGAGTACCTCATTGCATTGAGCTGCTCTGATTTATCTTCATCAGTGCATGCAGATCTTTTACAAATTGCTCTTGCAGAGTGATCCTTTGGTGGCCGGGGCCAGTTTGCTCAGTCTTCTCATGCTGGACACTCACGTTGGTGTCCTTGCTCCTTTGCATGTGTAGTGGTGCCGCGGTCAGCACGCGCGGGAGTTTCTGGCAGGTGCATGCCGAGAGGTGGAATCTGCCGGTGGCCGGAGGGTTCATTTCTAGCATACTCGGTGATTGCCAGATCCCTCACCAGGGCCTCATCCTGCCTCTTGACTGAGCTCCTCCTTGGCACCAGGCACTGCAGATATAAAAAGGAGCAGGACAGAACTAAGTAAACAAAGGCAAGACCACCTACCAAGGGCTGCAGCAGACACCAGAGCACCCTAGAGGGAGCTGGATGAACACAGTGGGTGATAATGGGGAGGAGCGAAAATGGTGAGGGATGGGGCTCCAGGCACGTGCAAAGGTGGCACAGGTGCGGGCTCCGGGCAGGTGGCATGACTGACTGTATGGATGCAGGGCTGGTGTGATCAGAGTGTGTAGACAGAAGAGGTGAGGTGGGCAGGCACCAGGGACCAGGTAGGCTCCAGGGAGCACATACCCTGTGTCCCACCCAATGACCACCTGCTCTTCCTAGAACACACCATGCTCATTTGCCTCCCAGGGCCTTTGCACTTGGTAGTTGCATTCTTGGAATCTTCTTCCCAGACATCCACAACAGTCCACCCTCTCTTCTTTCAAGCTTCAACCTAGAGGGCACCTCTCCGGGGGAGGCTTTCCAGATCACCCCTGCCACCAGAGCTCCTCCTTGACCCATCACCCCCATGCCTCACTCTGTTTTGGTTTAATTCTTACAGCACTTACCGCTACCAGATGTAATATATGGTGATTTGCTTATCAATCTGCTACCCCCCCCCCCACCTTAGGATGTAATTCTTGGGGGGGGGGCAGGGATTTGGTCTGTTTGGTTCCCTGCATGTCTTCAGCTCCCACAGTTGTACCAGGCACATGGGCCCTGAGCAATTCTTTGTTGCCTGAATGAGAAGACGGGCATTGCCATGACTGTGATAATCTGTGGAAGATGGTAGCAAGCATTTAGCACAAGCTGTGTGTCATACATTTTGATAAGGCCTTCGATGGGAGCTACGCTCTCCTTAAATCCTCATGTCAACTCTGTGAAACAGTCCTGCTGTCTTGGGTGGCTGCAGCACAGTGGGACTGGGCTGTGGACCTTTGCCCGACCCCGAGTTCCAGTTGGGAGCCCCCGGCTGGGTCCCTGGCAAATGCTGGGAAAGGGCGAGGCACGTTGTAGGCTTAGACCCCAGACTACAGAGCCAGACAAGCATTCATACCCCCGGGCCAGACTCAGGTCTTGTGCAGGGAGGGGACTTGGGAGGCACCTGCCTGGGCCTGGGCCGGGCTGTGCCTGGGGACTCTCTTGCCCTAATCCTGCCTTCTCCGAAGGGGAAGGAAGATTCTCACCTTCTAGCTGGCTGTAACAGGAACTGCCCCCTCCGCACCGCCTACTCCTCCCCTCCCACCCTAGTTTGCAAAACTGAGCCTGGTGGGGAAATGAAGGGCTGGCTTGCAAACCACAATGAAGACTCATTTGCAAAGGCAAAGCAGGGGCAGTGGGCCCTTCTGTGCCCCCAGCACAAGGGACAGGCTTCTGCAGGCTGTGGTCTTGCTGGAACTGGTCACCAGCCACGCCCCATCCTTGGTCTTGGGGGCTTGGAGACAGTTATCAGCTGAGGGCTTTATAGTCTTTTCAGCGTCAGCCTCCTCCTCTGTTAAATGGGAGTAAGAACCATCGTATTGTGGTGGTAGTGAGAAACTCAGCTGAGGGAGCACACGTAAGCCTCCTCCAGTGCCTGACTCCTTGTGAACACGTGGGGGAATGGGCCAGCCTAACCGCGGTGGTGGTGGACCGTTGGCATCTCTCTCCTGGCCTTCCCTCCACACGGTAGCAGGTTTTTAGGAGTAATCCTCAGGTTAAGGAATAGGCGATAAAGGATATTTCTAACGCATGCTCTTTTCCTTTTTGAGAAGAATTTGCCATTTTAGTTAAACGTTGGTGAACAATCTGATATTAAGTTGTCTGGGGACATAGTGAGGGCCAGACTCTGTTTCTACAAAACCGAAGAATGAGACAGAGGCCGGCCCTCCTGCCTCGCGTCCGGCGGGGGAGACTGTGGGTGCCCTGTTAGCTGTAAGGGAGCAGGGTCAGTGCCCAAACGGGAGGGTGTTCAAGTGCCAGGGGCCCAGGCATCCCCACCAGGAACTATTTGAAGGCTTCTCCTGTGCCCAGCTCGCACTGTGCTGGGGCTGTAGCACTGATGCACGGAAACAAATAATTGCCGCAAGCGTGAAGAGCGCCAGGAAAGGGGAAGTCGAGAAGAGGAAGGGAAGCCCTCACTAAGAGGGGGCATTTGAGCTGGGGCATGAGCTGAGATGAATGCTCTTTCCTGCCCTTGGACTCCTCAGAGGACCTGCTCCTTCCCCCTCAAGGGAAGCTCGAAATGTGAGGGCACCACATCTGGTGTTCAAGGACCCCATGAAGGCCCAGGATGACATCACCCCTTTAATAATGAGGGCTTTACCATTTTTAATCCTTATACAAAGATACATTTATTGATTTTAGACATGGGGGAGGGAGAGGGGAACAGAGAGAGAGATAGAAAGACAGAGAGACATTGATGTGAAAGAGAAACATTGACCAGTTGCCTCCCATACGTGCCCCACAAGGGATCAAACCTGCAACCTAGATATGTGCCCTGACTGGGGATTGAACCCATGACCTTTTGGTGTACAGAACAACTCTCCAACCATCTGAGCCACCCAGTCAGGGCAAGGGCTTTACCTCTTGATGGAGGGCTTTCTAGACCAAGAGGGCTGGATGGGGGATATTACCAAGTGTGTGGTGGGTTCACCCCAGGGCTCTGAGGGGGGATTCTGGAAACCAGGACCTTCTCTTGCAGTCTGTTCATGTCCCTCTGTGCCCTTTCCCTTGGCCACGGCTCTGTTGGTCAGCTGCAGGACCCTGAGCCGGTGGTCTGGCCAAGGTGGCCCAGTCCCTGCTGGTAACGCAGGAGGGCCTGCTGCTGCAGGAGGTGTCTGGGAGCCCTGGGCCTGCTCTGATCCCTAACACGTTGAAAAGGTATTTCTGCCCATTTTATCTAATGACCAACATTGGCAGTGGGAGCCCTGATTACTTTTGGCATCTCTCTCTGCCCATGGGTTCTTGGTTTCAAAGAAAGTACCCACCTTTAGCCAGAATCTAATCTGTTCGCCCTGGGGTTTTCTAAGAGGCCGCTGTGGGAGCAGCCCGCTGGAAAATGGAAATGGGGAGGGAAAGGGCTGGGCTGGCCGGCCTGCAGACCTCTCTGTGAGACACCCCCGCATCGCTGCCTTGTTGTCTTTGGCGTCAAGGCTCAGCCAGGTGGCCCTGAGTGAATGACTTCACTTTCCTGAGCCGTCTCTGGAAAATGGGGGTTTGTTCCTAAGGTTGGGGGGAGGATTCAGGAGACGTGAAGTCAGCTATGGCACCTAATAAATACTTTGTAAGCAGGGTCTGGTCTGTTCTCTGTCCAAATCAGGTGTTTTTACTCTGGGCTTGACCTTGGCAGGGCTCTGTTTTCTGCTGGCACAATTGGTAGGTCAGTCTCCGTAGGAGCTGGTGGGGTGGCATTGGAGAGCCCTGTCTCTGGAGCTGGAGCAGTAGGGCTCAGACCCCAGTTCACCGAACCTACTGGCACCTCAGTTTCCTCTCGTGCAAAATGGAGGTGTTGATAATAGTGGCCACTCACCTCCTAGGACGGCAGGAGACACTGCTGAGATGACGGATGCCAGGCACTTGACTGGTGGTCAATAGGCCACGAACTCTCAGAACTGCCACTGTCTCTAGGGGTTTCTGGGCCAGGACCCTTGCCAGGGTGCCCCTGAGCAGAAAAGTCCAGCAGGGCCCGGCTGGGCCAGGGTGAGGTCTGAGCAGGGGAGGTATTTCTTGGAAAGACGCTCATCTTGCCCTGGGTCGTAGTTAAGAGTGCAGGCTGGGGGCTGGGCTGCTGGGGTCGAAATCCTGGCTCGGCCAGTGTGGCCTTGGACAAGTCATTGAATCTCTGCCCCATTTTCCCTATCTGGGGAATGCAGATGACCATTCCAGCCTCGTATGAGCACGTGGGTCAGAATCTTTGGTATGCTTCCTTGCTGTACTAGATGTTTCTATAGATGTGGCTTCCCCTTCTTTTTCTCCTCTTTGGTTTCCTCTGAAGCCAAGAGGTCCCAGGTGAGAAGATGAGGAGCAGCGTTTTCCATGGGAAGATTCAACATCAGTCAACCTCTAGAATTTTCTTTACCCCACGTGGTCAAAGTGGAGATAATTGTCGATGTTCTCAGAACCTTTGTTTTCCTATAAAAAACAGAGGACAAACCATCAGACTCAAAGAATGAACGTATGTTCCCGTGCGGTGCTCCTGGCTGGACTGAGGTCAGGGACGGGTGTGACGGAGTAAGAGACCGCCGTTAAAGGGGGAGTTTGTGTTGGCCTTTCTGTGGGTGCGGAGAACTCTCGACTTCCCTGCAGACATTCATAGAAATTGTGTTCTCAGTTGTCTTTGTCCTTTGCGAATGGGTGGGCCCCCACGCCAGGCCCAGCAATGCCATTTCCTCTGGGCTCCGATGACGGGCTTATCAGAAGGCAGCATGAACGTCTATTTCTGGTCTGGCTAGAAATAGTTGGATCCTGGCGGAAAGCAGAGCACGGAATTGGCTTCTAGCTCGGCGAAGTGGCCCATTGGGGCGGCGTGGGGAACGCTCTCCCCGGGGCAGGCCTTGCCGTGGGCGCAATGGCAAAGCCTGGTTTCCAGAGAGTGCCCAGGGACTGTGAGTCAGTAGTGGGAATGCGCTGGCCTCCCAGGTCCTTATGGCCTTTCTGATCATGTCAAGGAGAGCGCCTCTTTGATCCTGACATTGTTTTCTCCTGTTTCGATATCTTGCATGTTTTTAATTGAAAATTTGAGGTAATTGTAGATGGACATAAAGTTGTAAGAAATAATACAGAAAGCTCCGAGGTAGATTTTACCCAGTTTCCCTCAGCGGTAACCTCTTGCAAAACTATAGCGTGATGTCGCAGCCATAGTGACTGAATCAGCTGCCAATTTTATTCAGTTTCCCTGGTTTCGCCTGCACTGTGTGTGCTGTGTGTGTGTGTATGTAGTTTGATATACTTTTTATCCCGTGTCGGTTCCTGAATCACAGCCAATAGTCAGAACAATTCCGTTGCCACAAGGAGCCCTCAGGTCCCCTCTTAACAGCCACCTCCACCCCCGTCTCTAAACTTCTAACGTGTGTCTCCCCGAAAGGCCCAAGTTTAATAAGATATAACGTGCATATGGTGAAACATGCAAATGGGGAGTGTAAGCTCATATTTACATATGTGACCCCCAACCTCCCTAGGCTGCGTCCACAAATCCAAATGCTACTGCCCCCTCGAGGTAACCGCCGCTCTGACTTCTGTCTCATCTGTAGGTCCTGCGTGGCCAGCTCGACCTCACTCCCTCTAACAGCTGCTTCCCTCCCTTCGGAACTCGGATAGGCTGCGGGCTGTGCCTTTGGCGTCAGTGGTGTCTCAGCAGAATTTAGTGATATTGTCCTGTTTCCCCTGACTTTATCTCATAATTCCTATCATATAGGATGGTGGGACAGCTTTTCTTTTTACCAAAGGCATAAGCTTATTCTTAAATTATAGCTGTTCAAGTGAAAAGGGTGAGTCGATTTAAAGACAAGTATTAGACAAACAGCGCCAGCACTATGCAGGTATGGCAGACTTTATAAAGTGAATAGTCAAGTGGCTGAACTTTGAGTGTCAGAACATCCAAAGCCCCCCCCCACCCCGCCCGCCAAAACAACAACAACAAAACAAAACTAAAAACTGGTCTCATGGGAGAAAAATCTATTTCGTCTTTGTATAGTGAGGACCTTTTGTGTAATTTTGACATACAGTACTCTTTTAAGGCAAAAAAAAATTTAAGAGGCTGTGTATAAGGTGGTAAGTCCTTCCTTTCATACCTTAACAATTTGGTCATATCTGCACACCACATATTTTATTCCAAATACGTATCTTAAAATCGAGTCACTCTTTTTAACTTAAGTTTATATGGAAGACACTTTGATCTTACCCTTTAGAGGTGCTAGGTGTGTATTTTCTCCAATTCACATTAAAATACATTACAGTTGAGATATTACAAAATGTGGGTACCATTTAAAGTCGTCTCCCGTGTCACCAATGAAATTATCCTCATTTCGTTTCCGGCAGGAGGGAGAAAACATCACATTTAAGTGACACTATTACAATGAATATGTAAAGAATCATTTGATGGTCACTGCGACTGAGAACTGAGACACAGGCAACCGACACATGGCCGTGGGAATGTTCGCTCTGGGTTTGAGCTACGTGGAGAGCCCGGCTTACATTGACCTCTGGCCCCTGACCTCTGACTTGCTCTGTCACCGGCACTGGCAGCTGCCCTCTGAGCAGCAGGGAGGGGGCAGAGCCTGTAGTTCCTGGGGCGTAGGTTAGACCAGAACCGGCCAAGGAGGCCGAGCAGGGCACGCCCTGTTCCTTCTTCCAGACTTTCCTGTTGGAGTGAGTCCCCTGCTCCCCTGGGGAGTGGAAGTCCCCAGAGGGAAGAGAAGCCTGGTGAATTTTTCTAGGATTACTTAAAACTCTTAAACAACCACAAAAAAGTAGCAAATATTTCTGGGTGAATACAAAGCATTCCAGTGATGGGCACCTAATTATTTGAGTGTTGTTCTGAGTCTCTTCGTATGGAAGCGCGAGGCTGGAATATTCTCCACTGGCTGTCAGCAGAGGAGGCTCGACAGTTGTTAATTGTTTTTAAACAAAGATAAGGGTAGTTCCCTCTCCCCCATCTCTAGGCTTTAAAATAATTTTTAGTATCTAAAATTCATAGAACAGTTTACATCTTACCAAGTTCTTTCAGGCATGTCCACCTATGGGGTAGATAGTATTTCCCCATTTCACAGATGAGAAAGTAGAGGCAAAACCAGAATAAAGAAACCTACCTCCAGTTGCGTAGTTGGGATAAGTAGAGCTGGATTTAAAGCACATGTCTGTTAGGTTCTTCTAAAATTGGACTCTTTCGACTTCCCCATCTTAGACCTTTTCTAGTCACGTGCTCTGCAGTGCATCTCACTTACTTATCTGGCCTCAAGGTCGCATGCTGCTGCCTACCCTTGGTTTTTACAGCAGGGCTCCTTCAGTGAGATATAGCAACACTGAGACAAAGTGAAACCGCCAGCAGTGGTGAAGGTGTTATAGAAAAGGGTGGGACGAAAGATCATCATCCCAATAGCTAGCCTAACCTTGACTGAGACCTCCGGGGAACCACAGGGTTTTTAGTCAATGTCATGGCATCTCGGTAGCAGAACCGCTCAGTGAAGGAGGTGTTCTTATCACTGTGTGTGCAGTTGAGGACAGAGCAATGACCTGCCTAAGCTCCCACCTGCTGTTGTGGTGCAGAGCAGGGATTGGAAGGTCTCTACCCTCCTGGACTCCCCACTGGGAGGGCTCTCTCCTCCCCCTTCACCAGGTTAACTCCAGCCTGCAGAACTCAGCCAAGATGCAAGCCCTAGGAGAAGCCTTTTTTCCCCCTGCTGGAAGGAGTCCCAGTGACGATGGCATTTCACTTCTCTGAGATGCAGATTTACGTGTTCATGTGCTGGTTTGGACAGGGCTTGTCCTCCCTTCCAGGCCCTGGGCTCCCGAGGTTGGGGACTGGGTCTGTCTGCTTCATCCCTGTTCTCAGTGTGATCTCAGTCACCACCTGGCTGATCAAATGACAAAAAGTAGGAAAGGGGGTGGGACTACATGCAGGAAGGTGCCCAAACCTTGCCTGTCTCTTCTCTCCTCAAATCCCTCCGGAGATTCCTTGAAGATACTTGGTTAAACGTGTTCGCAGATGGTGCCTGTTGTGGTCGAGTGTGGGGCTTGGAGAAAGGGCCATGTGCTTGGTGTGAAGGTAGGATATCCAGCTGGGGTTGCAGGCAACCTGAGAAGGGCCCAGAATCAAGGCGGGAGGAGAGAGGAAACAGGAGTTTGAAGAACAGGGTCATAAGGACAGCCAGCAAAGGGGCCGGCAGAGTCAGGCAGGGAGTGGGAGGGGGCCGAAAACCCAAGTGTGCGTCTGCAGGTGACGGGTAGGGTGGGCGTGGGAGGGAGATCAGCCAGACCTGGGGAAGACCGAGGTGAGGCCGGGAAGGGGGGAGGGTTGTGCAAAGAGGTCTCGCTTCTGTGGCTGTGTTATCTCACTTCTTCAAGCAGGAAACACGGCTGCTGAGCCCCACCACACCAGCATGCAGGGTCTGAGCTCTGGCCACCACAGCCAACCCTGAAAATAAAGCCGGTCATCTGAATGACCGCGTGTGCCCTTGGCAGAATCTCTGATCAGTGCAGGGCAAGCCACCCTTGCCAGCCATTTGCCCATCGCCCTTCCCACTGTCACTCCTATTGTTAGCAAGTCGGTGGTAATCTTTTTTCTTTTTTAATCTTTTCTCATGCTTTTACACACACATGCACATGTATAAATACAGGCATCCCTTCTTAGCTGTGCCTAATGCATTCCTGAAAACATGACGGAGAACATCTTTTTTGGACAGCATAGCAATAGATTACGTTATATTACATGGATACAAATATCGTGTCTTAACCAACTGATGAGAAAAACCCCAACCAGTTTCCCCAGATTGCTTAACACCCTTAAACACCTAGGAACAAACCCATCCACTATTTCTGCATTGACAGCTACCAACGCCTAATTATTTGATGCTTTAATGAACTTGTCACCGGGCATGTTTGTGAAAAGTACGTAGGTTACTATAATATATAGTACTGGTTGTGAAAATTTTTTTTCCTGTCCTCTACTTTGTAACTTAATAGACGTGACAATGAAACAGTCTGTTAAAAATACTAAAGATGTCATATAAAAATTGGACGCCGGTAATTTGCTTGTCAGAAGCAAATGCCAGGGCTCAGGAAGGACTGAGTAAGGGAGCAGGGCACCTGGTTTGCGACGTGACGATTTTCGACGTGAGAGCACTGGGCCGGCTGCTCTGCCGCTGCAGACTGACCAGGCCACACTTCCACTGATGCCTGCAGGTGCGGTCCCAGGGCGGCAGGTGGGGTGTGAGCTGAGTGGTGCATTTTGAGTCAACACTGTTGACAAGTTATGGTGGCTATTTGGATAGTGAGAATTTGAATAGCAACGGACACCTGTGTACAGTATGTGCATGCACGTATGTGTGCACACATGTGGTCACACGGACATGCACAGACGCAGGCGCATACATCCGGGATCCTGTTTGTATAAATAAGCCATTGTGGAGTTTTCCCCACATCAGTACATCTGGATCTTCCTCTTCAATTCCCACAACAGATACATTGAGAGACTGTTTTTTTCTTATGCCTTATGTGAATCCTGCTTTGTTCAGTTGTGTTCATCTTAAAAATAATAGCTAACAGGAGTTTAGAAGCTACTACATCTTTATTATTTAAAATCGTCAATATTTTAACCCCTGCATGTGCACTCACATATCTAGATCCACACTCATCTAATCCTCAAAGAGCCCCTGGTGCTTCTGTTGGTCACCTGGAGGCATGGAGAGGCGAGACGCCTGCCTGAAGCGGCCTTGGATTTGAACCCAGGTGGGCTAGCTCCTGAGTCCCTCTGCTGACCACCAGCTGCGGGGCACATCAACAAAAATGCCCGCAGGCCCCTCGGGCTGCCCATTACCTTGCTGGTGAGGGTGTTTTCCCTCCTTCTTGGGGCTCCTGGTGACCAAGGGCATGGCCAGACCGTGGGCAGCCTGCTGGTGCCGATGGAGCTGGCCCCTGCCCACCCAGAACGCCTGGGACATGGTAGCGGCAGCCGTGAAGGGCTTGCTGGGGCTCCACTGCCGTGAAGGGCTTGCTGGGGCCGTGAAGGTAGCGGCAGCCGTGAAGGGCTTGCTGGGGCTCCACTGCTGGGGCTCCAAAGGCCAGCTTCTCCTCATGGAGTCCCCAGCCACTGGCTTATGCTCGGCAGGTGGCTTTACACCCCCCTGTGAGTGCCCTCCCTGGCTGGGGCTATTGGCCGGGAAGCTCACCGTTGCACCGGCAGAGCTGAGGGTGTGGTCAGTAGAGGACTGCTTTCCCCTCTCAGGAGAAACCCGAGAGGACTGAACACAGGTGTTCAGACAGAAGCTTGTACGTGAATGTTCACAGCTGCACTATTCACGGTGACCAGGAGGTGGAAACAACCCAAATGTCCATCAGTGGGCGAATGGAGAAATCAAGTGTGGTCACCCACAGAAAGGAATGAAACACCGACACACGCCACAACAGAGATGAGCCTTGAAGACATTACGCTGCGTGATAGAAGCCACACCCAGAAGGCCGCAGGTTACATATGATTCCATTTACGCGAAATATCCAGAACAGGCAAATCTGCAGGGACTGATTTATACAGGGGCCGGCGCGGGGCTGAGAGGGAGGCGGGGAGTAATAGCTGAGGGGCACGGGCTTCTTCTTGTGGTGATTAGCATGTTGGTAAATTGACTCTGGTGGTGGTTGCACTAGTTTGAGAATTACCAAAAGTCATCGAACTCTACACTTTTTAATTTTATTTTATTTTTGTTTTTATTATTTAAAAAATCCTCATCCAAGGATATGTTTATTGATTTTAGAGAGAGAGAGAAGGGGGTGGGGGCAGAGAGAAACATCGATGTGAGAAACATCGACCAATTGCCTCCCCCACATACCCCGATAGGGGATCGAACCTGCAACTAGGTGTGAGCCCTGACTGGAGATCGAACCTGCAGTCTTATGGTGTACGGGACAATGCTCCAGCCAGCTGAGCCACCCTACCAGGACTGAACTGTACATTTTAAGTGGATGAATTTATGGTACATGAACTCTCTCTTAATGAAGATGTATTTTAAAAGAGAGAGAGAGTACGCACTGATATCTGTAATTTCAGACCACCTGCTGATTAGAGATACCTTGGCAGGGGAAGGGCAGTAACATCTCGTCCCAGCTCCCTGTAGCGGCTCTGCTGGGGGTGCCAAGGGAAGCTAATCACTTCAGTAACTGGGACTTGTCCACATCCATCACCATTCTGCCTGAACTAGAGAGATAGTGGGCCTTTGACCCCTCAAAAATAATGATCCTGCATTCCGTGGGGATGGCACAGAAACGGATAGCCCGGCACAGCAGAGGCTGCTAAGGGCTGACCCCGAGGGCTGTAGCATTCTCTTCGGCAAGTGGAAGGCAGCTTGGTGTGGACGTTGCCGCTGTCTGCCCAAGGCTGGGGAAGCTGAGGCCCTCAGAAGCAGCCCTCAGCCTGCAGCAGGTGGGTGTCAGGGGATAAAGGCCCCAGCTCCCTCGCTTCTCAGTGAGGCAAACTCCGAGGACTGTCAGAGCCCCTGTGGGCTCAGCTCCAGGTGCCCATGGGGGTACCAGCTTGATAACACCGCAACACCCTCCTGTGCTCCTTCCCTTCCTCCTCTCACTTCCTCACTTCTCTGTTGCTGTTTTCTGAGACCACCTCCCAGATAAACTACCCGTGCTCAAGTCCTCGTCTCAGGGTCTGCTGCTGGGGCAAGCCAGCCATCTGAGGAACCTAATTCATTCATTCCGTGGGTATCTGAGATTCTGCTCTGAGCCAAGCTCTGATGTCGGTGGCAGTGAGGCTCTGGCTGTGAATGGGACAGGCACTACCTGTGTTCCCCGGGGCCTAGAGCAGGAACAGATACACAGGTGAACAAGTACACTTATAAATACAAATGATGCTAGTGAGGAACTTTATAGCACAGAGAAAAAGAGAACAGGATGTGTCAATTCAGGGCGGTAGAGAAGGAAGGCGGTACTGTGGAGAAGCCACTTACATGAGATCTGATGTGGGCAGGAGGCAGCTTGTGCGTGTGCGTGCCTGTGTGTGGTGGGACCTCCTGGTGGAGCACAGTGGGATGAGGGCTGTGCATCCTGATGTTGCTTCTCATAGTCACTTGCGTGACCACAAGAAGCGGTATAAGGGTTCTAATCCTGATTGTTCCACTCGCCAGCTGGTGGCCCTGGCCAAGGTACTCCACCTCTTCATACCTCGGTTTTCTCATCTGTATATTGGGACAGTCACTGTACCTGCCTCCTGGTGTTGGGAGGATTGAGAAGTCAGTGCAGAGGGACTGTCTTGGCTCACCCAGACCCCATTCCCAGGCCAGTGCACCCCTCTCCCAGCTACTGAAGGCAGGCAGGACAATAGGCTAGCCTCCCTGCCCCCAGGAGAACTCACTTCCCTGGTGTGATCCCTGCTTCAGAGCCCCGGTTGCCATCAGGCTGAAGGCCATCCTCCGCTGGGGCCACAGCCTAACTGAGCTTTCTTCTTCTGCCCCATCCTGCTCCCACACTCCCTTCTCCTCCGAGCATCCCTCCTCCTGCCAGTGAACACCTGAATGGGAATCCCTGCCTCACTGAGGCTCAGTTTCTAGGGAACTGACCTACAGCAACCTGGAAAGCATCAGCATTGTGCCCCAGCATATACTGTGTGCTGTGTAAGAATTTTACATGATTATTATTACCTTTAATTTTATCCTCATGGATGAGACCGATGTGTTGGTAAGACTCTTGCGGGCCAGGGCCAACTACATCCTGTGAAAGTCTGGCTAATGGTTAAAAGTGTGATGACCAGCTAGTCCATGTTCATGGATAGGAATGTTCAATATGTCGATTCTTTCCAACTTGATCTACAGATTTAACACAACCTCAATCAAAATTCTAGCAATTCCATTTGGTGGCTATTGATAAACTGATCCTAAAGTTTGTTTGGAGAGGCAAAAGGCCCAGAAGAACCAGCACCGTATTGAAGAAGAACAAAGCCAGTGGACTGATGCTACCCTACTTCGAGATTCACTATAAAGCCATAGTTATCAAGGCAGTGCAGTATTAGTAAAAGAGTAAACACATAGAAATGGAACAGAACAGAGAGCCCAGAAATAGACCCACCCAAGTAGAGTCAGTTGATCTCTGACAAAAGAGCAAAGGCAATTCAAGGGAGGCAGCATAGTCTTTTCAGAAGTATGATGAACAGCCAGTACTCACCTGGGGAGGGGAAAGAGGGCAACGGCCAGGGTGACATAATGGAGGTGGCCAGTCCTGGCTGAGGAAGGTGGGTGCCTGCAGCCCTGACCCGGGACAGGGCTGGCCTCTAAAGGATGCTTGCTTTCAGTGAAGTGAAAGACAGTGTGGGGATGATCAGGGCCATTTGCCTCATTAGAGTGGCTGTGATTTCATTGTCTTTCCATCGCCCATGTTTTTTTCCTCTCTGACATTGTTTGTGTGTTTGCATCTCTCTCCTTGTCTGGGTGGCTTGTCCTTTGTTCATGTCTAGTGTCTGTTCCCTTCACCCCTGTTTGGGTGTCTCCAGTTGTGTTTGTTCATATCTGTGTCCCTGTCTCTCTGCGTCTCTCCCTCTTTCTTTCCCATTCCCAGGTGTGTCCCTGTCTATGTCCCCACTTCCCTCCATCCCCCTCCTCTTTCAACAGCTATTTATTAAGGTTGCACGTATACCACCATCTCTGCTTAAGGTAGAGATACCGTGGTGAGGAAGGCGGCACCATCTAGGGAAAGAGCTCTGAGTGCACGATTCACACCACTGAGCACTGCCTCTGGTCTCTGCTGTGGGGATTGAGGCTTGGTCTGTACAACAGAAGGAGTTGGAGGGTTTTCTGTGAGTTTGGTGGTGACTGGGCTGCGACTGGAAGGGAGAATTTGGAGCTAAACAGGCTAAGAGCATTCCCAGCAGAGCCAACAGCAGGTGCTAATGTCTGGGGTGCGACCCACTGGAGGTTCTGAGATTGAACCAGTGTGACTGGAGCACGCGAGGGTCAGTCCTGGGCCTTGGTTCTTAGTCCTGACAGCACAGGGACACTATGGAAGGCTGGAAGCCCAGGAGTGACATGAGCATATCCACATTGTATAAAAGTGGCTCTGGGGGTAACTTCTGGGTACTTTAGAAGACCAAGTAAGATAGAACAGTGGCATTGGCCCTGGAAATGGATAGAAGTTGACAGATTCAAGAGCAGTTTAGAAAGTAGAATTGATCAGACTTGGTGATTGCCTGAAGACAATGGTATATTATTTGAAAAAAATTTTAAATTACATACATGTGTCATATTTTTATTATAATGTTGCTGCAAAGAAAGAAGCTCACAGTAGGCTAGTTCAAAGATTCCCTCTTAGAGTTATTTTATGGGGAAAGAGACTAGTTAGATAATCATTGTTAGACTAGATAGGAAAAAAGTAAAGAATATTTGCTTAAAGTCACTGAACTCTTGACTAGCAGTCAACTGGGTGGGTGAGTAATTTCTGAGAACAAATATTAATACCTTTCATGTTCCTAGATAATTGCAAAAGCAGTTAAATCAGCAATGCTAATTTCCTTCTAGAAGGCTGTGAATTTCAGAACACACAAAGGATCTGCGTTTTGTTGATTGTTTGTTCGTTTGTTTGTTTTGTGGACTGAAGATACAGAGAAGACTCCCAGATTTCAGGGTCAGGTGAAGAATGGGAATATGACCCCCTACCCTTCTAGCTACCCAAGATTTATAGACACCATTCCTCCCCAATACTAGGGCCACCCATAGTGGATCAGTGGTAAAACTTTTTATTTTGAAACAATTTTAGATTCCTATAGACATTGCAAAAATAGGACAGTGTTTCTGTGCTCTGTTCATCCAGCTTCCCCCAGTGGTAATGTCTTTCATAACCATAGTTATCAAACCCAGGAAATTGGCACCTTACAATATTATGAAATATACTACAGACCATAATAGGTTTTCACTATTTTTTTAGTTGTTTTTTGCTTTGTTTTGTTTTGGTGTTGGTGTATAGTTCTGTGGAATTTTATTACCTGTATAGATTTGTGTAACCACCATCACACACAGGATACAGAGCAAATGCTGTTTTACTTAAAGTCTTTTCACGTTACTTCATGACCTTGGTACCCCAAAATGTGTTCAATCTAGCTAGTTCCTGGTAAGAAAGCTGAAAACTTAGTTCATTCCATCTTCTCTTCTATGATTTTATTCCCTGTGCCCACACTGCTGTTGCTGCCTGTGAATGACCATGAACCTTTCCTGCTCTTGTTACCGAACAAAAAAGGAGTTTTGGCTGCCTGCTACCATAAAATCCAAACTCGTGAGGCAGGTGCTGGTGAAAAAGGAAAGAGGTTTTATTTAGGTGCTGTGTGTTCTGGGAGAACGTTGAACTTCCCGTCTCAAAGCTCACCTCCTCACAAGACCAAGACAAAAGCCGGTGGCCAGAGTTTCTGCTCCAGTTTAAAGTACAGCCTTTTGGAGCCCACGGGCGGTTGCTGAGCAGTCATCTGGTGGCTTAGCTTGTTTCAGGCTGCTGCACCTGCTGCACTTTTTGAGCTCCCTCCGGGAGGTCATGGGTGGTTCATAGGGTTGCAAGATTGCACGAATGCTCCTGGAGAGAGAGCGCGAACACACCAGTGAATGCATCACCAGGTTGGCAGGAGAGTGAGAAAAGCTCCCTCCGGGAGGCCACGGGCCAAGTGGCTGTTAAGGCCACCTGGACCATGGAGAGAACAGACAAGTCTACCACCTGAGCACAGGTCTCAAGTAAGCCAGCCACAGGCAAGAGAGAGAGAGAGAGAGAGTCATCTTCGTTCCCTTGGGTTTATATTAGCTTGGGTGTGGGATGGACCAGGTACTTTCTCAAAATGACCAATCTACTTCCCAAACTTTTGCACACTTTGGGTCAGCCCTCCTTTCCTTTAATTGTTTCTTCAGGCTAGACTGAGAGGCCTCTTTGGCCCAGCACCTCCCCCTGCTGCCATTTCGATTTTTATAGTGCAAATCCCTGCCTTTCCCTGGTCCCACCCCCAATCTGGTACCAGAGGGACGGGGTGGGGGAGGTCTTTTTGCACGCTGAGTGTAGGAAGTCCCCATGCCACCATCTTGGCAGAGGGAAGACTTCCCAGGCTCTGACCTTATGTCCACCAGTAACATTATTCCAAACCTAGCTCCACAGTGCCTTTGTTCACCTTCTTTGCCTCATCTGTCTTCTTCCTTGATCCTAGGTCAAAGCTGAGATCTCCTTCCCTCCCCTCTGTTTTCCAGGAGTACTTCCCTTACCTCTTTCTTTGTTTAGTGCAAGCACTGAGATGCATATACCAGGACTCTTATGGTTGCAAGGGACAGAAACTCATTTCACATGAATCTAAGCAAAAAAGAGAATTTATTGGGTCATGTAAGTAGCATATTCAGGTAGAAGGGGCTTCCAGCTTGATTGGACCCAGGGGTTCAAATTAGTGCATCAGAGCTCAATCTTTTCTTTCTACACATTCAAGTTCTATCAGCCACACAGCAGCAGGAGGAATTTTATGAATAGCTCTGGCCAAATAAGTCCCAGGAGGGTTCTGATGGGCCTCACTTGGACCGTGTGCTTGTCCCCGAACTAAACACTGTGCCAGGGATGAGCACCTTAGTCATTTCCAGGATCCTTGGACTTGTCTTTAGATTATCGTGGTGGGAGGTCAAGAAAAACAGATCAGATTCATCTGAGTTATGTGGAATGTGTTCATCCCAGGCAGGAAAAGGTGCTTTTTTGACAGAAAAAAAGGGAGGAAGGGACCACTCAAGTTTGTCTCTTTGTAACAGTGCATAGTTCACTGGTCATCCTGTGGCAGGGAAAAGGTTCTCCCTTGGGTGGAGGTAGAATTCCTCTTTGTTTCTGTTATCTATCTCTGTGGAACTATTGCAGTACTTAATGGCTTAAAACAATAAGCATTTCATTTATCTGCACATAATCCTGCAGTCTGGGCAGGGCTAAGGGGCTGGGACAGCTCATTTTCATTCTGCGGAATGAAGGAGTTGGGCTGTGTGTCTGGGGTGCAGGTGTGTGGCTGCATCCTCAGGGGGTGTGAACTCCAGGTTCTAATTGGTTCGTGTTAATTTTCTCGTAGTGGATATCATGGAAATAAAGGAAATCCGCCCAGGGAAGAACTCCAAGGATTTTGAGCGTGCAAAAGTAGTCCGCCAGAAGGAAGACTGCTGCTTCACCATCTTGTACGGCACCCAGTTCGTCCTCAGCACACTCAGTTTAGCAGGTGGGTGCACATCTGGGTGGTTTTCTCCCTCCTTGTGCCTCGGTTTCCTTCTTAGGACATTTTCTAGTAGCAGGATGCTAACACCTTGCTTCCCACTAATGCGTGTTTGGGGGCATCATGGTTTTGAATCCTAACCCTGCTCCATTCTAGCTGTGTGCCTTTGGGCAAGCTTCTCAACCCCTCTGAGCTGCTGTTTGGTCAGCTGGGAAGTGGGGAGAATCATAATGCTGGCCTCACTGGGGTGTTGTAAGGATTATATTAAGGGCCTGCCTGGCTCGTGCTGAGAGCTAAAGGCAGGTTATAGTTTTGTCCAGCAGAGCCTGGCCTGCACTGTTTATTCAGCGTAGCAGAGCTGAAGGTACTGTCCTGAAATCTTACGTCTCACACAAGTAAATGTGCATATACACACACTCACACATAGTATACACATGTGTGCACACACACGCCCACGTGCATGCATGCACATGTGCGCGCACACACAGCCATGTGTATCGGGAGGTGAGATTTCTGGTCATCCCTGTGAACCCGCCGAAAAGCCAAAGAGGCCTCCCTCCGAGAGGCCAGAAGGAGAGCTGTGGAAACGCTCGGGCACTTACTCAGGAGCAGGAGCTTCGGGCTGCCTTCGCATCCAGCCTTGGGACTTATCATTGGCTTAGAACTGTGTGCACAACCGTGACTGATGAGAGAAAAAATAAATACCATTAAAGTAGACCAAAGTGGGGGCGGGGGTAAGCTTTGCAGGTGAGCAGAGTCGGAGACATTCATTTAGAACCAGTTAGCTGTCATTGATTTAATTTGTCATTCATTTTTTTTCATCAGGCATCTTTGAGCATATGCTTTGCGCTAGGTTGTGATAGAAGTCAGTGGGGCTCTGGAGATGAACAAGACACAGTTGCTGCCTTTAAGGAGTTCATAGTCTACTTGGGAGACAGATGTGAGGACAGGAGCTGTGATAAGAGCAATAGCACAAGCATAATACAATGTGCTGAGGAGTATAGAGTGTCTATTTCAGGGAAGACTTTGCAGAGGTGACTTTTAAACTGGGTTTTGAGGCATCAGTATGAGTTCGGAGGAAAGAGGGAGGATGGCCCAGGGAGAGGGCATTGCATGTGCAAGTACTTGGATGGGGGCCAAAGCAAGCCGGGGATGGGAAGTGATGCGCGTTTGGCTGATGGGGTGTGGCGGGTGGCAGAGAAGGGGCAGGAGAGAGACAGGCTCGTGACTGTGAATCTTCAGAGCTGTGTCCAGTTAGACTCACTGCAGGCTGAGCCAGGCTGCTATTCCTGGTAGGGAGACCGTGAGAACCCAAGCAAGACTTGAAGCCCAGGATACCAGTCTATCCCGCTCCGGGGTCCCTCTTCCAGAGCTCTGGAATTCAAGGTCGGGTAGGGAGGGGAGCAAGATTTAGATTCAGATCCCAGCTTCTCATTTACTGGGCCTGGGACAGGTGTCTTAACCTTCTGAGCCTTGGTTTTCTCCTCATCCACATGGGAAGAATGAGAGCAGCAGTGTCGGCGTGGTCCTCTCTGAACTGACGAGATGCCTGGCGGTTGGGTGTTTAAGAACTCCACCAGGTGTTTGCATTGCTAGCTCCATTCACTGAGGAGGAAGTGAGGCACAGAAGAGTTAAGCATCCAGGGGAATGTCACACAGCCCTGAAGTGATGCAGGGGGACTTGGATATGATGCCGGGCTCTTATGCACCGCTTGTTACCGCCCACCTCGTGGGCACCAGCATCACCTACTTTCCACCCCTCTCTGTGGCCTTGGTTGGAAATGGGAGAAGCTGAGGTCTGCTCGGGATTGTGGTACAAGTTATCCCAGGCCCTGCATCTTATTCATTAGCACCGGGTTAAAAGCTAAAACTCTTTTTTAAAAAATAACCTACTTATCACCTCTGCTGTAGGAGGCTCATAATAGGCACATGGCCTCATCTCAGGCAAAAAGCAGGTCTTAGAACCATGAAACTATGAAGGAGATGGATGCCTTCTTGGTGTCCTCCTGCAAAATTGCAAATTGGCACAGGGTTCTCCCACCCCCACGATCCATGTGGGGCTGGGGAGGCGGGGAAGTGGGGCCACTACACTTTGGTCTTCCCAAGACGTAATGCAGCGTTTCCATTCCTGTTCACCTCTCTAGCGGACTCTAAGGAAGATGCAACCAAGTGGCTCTCTGGCTTGAAAATCTTACACCAAGAAGCAATGAAAGCGTCCACTCCCACCATTATTGAGAGGTACTGGCTTTTGCCTGTTTATCTGTGTTCACTGATTCATTCATTTATTCTGCTCCTTGTAGCCAACATGGGCAAAGGAAAGAAAAATGAGACATTTCATCTTGAAGGCTCACTGAGGGTCCTGTATGCAGTAGGTGCCCAGTAGTGGCTGTGGACTCTGATGTCTCACAGAAAAGGCTCTCTCAGGATGGGGCCATGGTCTTGGCCTGTTGGGGAGAGGAGTGTGTTGAAACTGAGACAGAAACCTGCCTTGGTGTTATATTTGAGGGGAGGACCAGAGACTTCCTTCCTAAGGGATTTAAGAAGGCATTAACTGACTCATCAAAGGACAGTCAGACGCAAGGTCCAGAATTTTCCACCTGCCACTCAGGACTGTCCAGCCAGTGTCGTCGGTGTCTGGCTGGGATTGGTGTGTATATTATTGTTCACCCCCCATCCCCATAAACCAAAACCCTCCGATTTCCACCATTTTACTTACTGGCTCTTTTGGGATTGATGGATATCATCGGAGGAAATCACCAGTTTAAAGACTGTCAGCCTCTACGAGCTGAAGGCGCCTCTTGGCTCAGCGAGGGTATTTTGACCACAAGGAGGAAACTGTCTTCCCATTTAGAAAGTTGGAAAACTCTTCCCAGTTTCCTTTGTCCCTGTTCCATAGAACTCAGACTTGTACTATTTTTAAAAAAAATTATTTTTAGAGAGATGGGAAGGAAGGGAGAAAGAGAGGGAGAGAAACATTGATATGTGAGAGATACATTGGCTGGCTGTTGGTCGCACACCCCCAACTGGGGACCTTGCCCACAAGCCAGGCATGTGCCCTGACCAGGAATTGAACCGGCACCCCTTTGGTTCGCAGGTTGGTGCTCAATCCACTGGGCCACACTGGCCAGGGCCAGACTTGTATTATTTTCTAACTTTCTCTCTCTCTCTCTCTCTCTTTTTTTTGGTCTTCACTCTCTTCTTAGTTGGCTGAGAAAGCAGATTTATTCAGTGGATCAAACCAGAAGAAACAGGTAAGATTTATTCACATTTTTGTGGTTTTTCTCCAGATCATTGTGGACTCTGATTTTCATTCTCCCTTTAACTGTTCTAAGGGGGTTGGATGGATCATGTTTTGTGCTGTGAAAAGGTCCTCATGAGGCCAGATTTAACCTACAATGAGCTAGATGCTGTGCTAGGTGCTGGGGTGGGTAGCGACAAAATCTTCCTGTGTGGAGCCTCATTTCAGTGGAAAATTTGAGTGCATCAGCAGAGTCGAATTCTCTGTGTGGAGCATTTGGACCTCATCGTTTCAGCCCTCACATTTGAGCACTTTCTGTGACCTGGGGAGCCACAGGATCGCCGTGGCGCCTGCCCTTGCTTGGTGGCCAGAGAGATTGGCCACACAGAAATAAACGAAGTTAAACAGCGATGGTTCCAATGGCTGGGCAGACCTGAGACAGTAACGTGATAACCTGTAATTCAGTGGCCTTGACCTGTTCACTTAACAGTACATCCTGGAGGGGTTTCCTCTCAGCACAGACAACGCTCTGTGCCAGACACTTGTATAACAAAAGTGGTTTGTCCTTGAATGAGGCAGTGTAATTTTCTTATGGGTGAGAAATCATTTCCTTCTTAATGGGCAACAGAGTTGTCCCTGGTTCTTCAGTATCTTTGTGAATAATGCTGTGTGAACCCTGGCTGGTGTGGATTGAGTGCCGGCCTGCGAACCAAAGGGTCGCCAGCTCAATTCTCAGTCAGGGCACATGCCTGGGTTGCGGGCCAGGTCCCCAGTAGGTGGTGTGTGAGAGGCAACCACACATTGATGTTTCTTTCCCTCCCTTTCTCCCTCCCTTCCCCTCTCTCTGGAAATAAATAAATAAAATCCTAAAGAAAAATAATAATGTGCCATGAAAAGCTTTGGGTCTAGACACCTTTTTGTTAACTTGTGTGAGGAGATGAGCAGGATAACATCCTGGAAGAGGGATAGTGGCAGCAAAGTGTTTTCTGGTCTAACATTTTGAGAGAGGTGGAAGCAATTTATCTTCCCACCAGCGGTGCAGAAGAACTGTTTCCCTGTGCTCTGTATCCCTGGGCTTTGACTTTTATTAGACTCATGGGCGAAAGCAGCAGCGCATTTTTGCTTAAATTTGCATTTCTTTATTTATGGGTGAGGTTGAAGATCCTCTAGCCCATTTTTTCTTAGGTATAAGCCAATTCTTATTAATCATGCAATGATAACAGCTACCATTTCTTGAGCATGCCAACCACTGTGCTAAGTACATTATAATCATTTTCTCATTTTAGCCTCACCTCAGACCTTTTTCCAATTTGCAAATGTTCTCTCCTCTCCATCAAGCTATATCAGTATCATATATGAGGCAATAACTAATCTCTACAACCCTTCCTCTTGTTCCCGAAACTCCTCCCATCTCTAAGGCACCCCCGTGTCATGTGAGTGTCCCCTGTCACTCGCCAGTTTCAGAGTTTGGGGATCCTTCCATGCTCTCTCACTATATACCCCATGGCCTGATGTGGAAACAGGAACCATGAAGTACTGAAGAGCTTAGTAATGTCAGGTCAGCCAGCAGCACACTGCATGTCCCTCTGTCTGTCTGTCTGTCGTTCCCGCCCTCCTCCTCTCAGCCAGCATTCACTGTGTGGCCCACACCCTGGGCCGTACTCCAGTATTACAGAGGTGGATCGAATGAGGTCCCTGCGTTGGAGGATTTTGTACACACTGGTCTCTTTCAACCCCAGAGGTGGTGCCTCCTAAGAGTGTTTCCTTTCTCAGTGGCTGAGGGGTGACTCATAGTTGAGATTGGCACAGGGGTGACAGATGGAGCCTCCTGGGCCCTCTCTTCATGGGGCGGTTGTACGGGGTTGCTGATTTTGTGCTGAAGTCCGTGTCTCCAACTTCCATTGTCAGAAAATGGTTCTCTTGTTCAGAATGGGTTCTTGTAAGCCGTTCTTAGAGATCAATCGTTCCATCACCGGGTCCAGAATCTTCAGCAGAGAGGAAGCCTGTTTCTGGAACTTGATTCCTTGTCCCTTTCTTACTGTTCCCTCTCCCCAGTCTCCTTCCCAGTGGGCAGAACCCTGCCTTGCATCAACATGTGGACGGTCCCACCTTTCCTGTGGCTCTGTGAGGCCCCAAGGGAGTTTCTCCAAAGGCACTTTGACCAAGGAGCCAATGAAAGGGCAACTCACTTCTGCCAATTCTCCCTCCTTTCCTGTCAGCCACTACTAATCGGTTTCCCTAAGGAAAACAAAGGAGCAACAGAAGCAAAGGAAAGACAAGGTGGCAGGATGCAGGCCCTGTTTGGGCCGTGCGTAGCCCCCAGGCGTTTTCCTTGGCCCGAGCACCTGCTTTCATTTTCCGCATCCCTGGAGACAAAACAGCAGCAGCTGGCATTTTTTGGGAACTGGCTTTGCGGCAGCCATGGTGCTGAGCACCTCACATTCTCACGGAAGGCTGATGGAATGCTCTCAGAGTGGTGAGCAAGGGACCCGACGATTCATGTCCTGAGGACACTGAGGCCAAGAGCAGTTAAATAACTTACCAATAGCTCTGGCTGGGTAGTTAAGTTGGTTAGAGCATTGTCCCAATATGCCAAGGTTGTGGGTTTGATCCCTGGTCAGAGCACATACAGGAATCAACCAATGAGTGCACAAATGGGCGGAACAGCAAACTGATGTTTCTCTTTCCCTCTCTCCCTTCCCCTCTCTCTTTCCCAAATCAACGAATAAAAAAAATAAATAATCTTGTCTATAGCAACCCACCTTGTCAGGTGCGACACCAGGATTTGAGGCTTACCTGTCAGCACTTGATGTTGCCTTTCCCTTTTTTTTTTTTTTTAAATTGGGCTCTCGAAAGCTGGGAAAAGGCAAAACGCTTTCCTTCCGTATGCTGAACTAAAAAATATTATTTAGTTTTATTGTGGTAAAATATATATAACATAAAATTTATCACAGACTTCCTCTCTGCCGAAGGCTTAGAAAGACAGATCTCTGTGCAGGACTTGCAAGAATCCATCTGAGCGAGTGCACGCTTCTATAAGATTAAGTACATTCATTCTGTGAGACCATCACCGCCATCTGTCTTCAGAACTCTCTTCATCTTGTAAAACTGAAACTCTGTCCCCACTGAACAGTAAATCCCCATTTCCGCTCTCCTCCCAGCCTCTGCTAACCTTTATTTCATTTTCTGTCTATGAATTTGACTGCTCTGGTTACCTCATATTAAGTGGAATCTTACAGTTTTCGTCTTTTTATGACTGGCTTGTTGCATTCAGCATAATGTCCTGAAGACTTGTTTGTGCTGTGGCACGTGTCAGAATTTCTTTGTTTTTTGAGGCTGAATAATATTCCACTTTATGTATAGACCACATTTTGTTTATTTGTTCCTCTGTTGCCGTGGACACTTGGATTACTTCCCCTTGTTGGCAACTGTGAGTATTGTCACTGTGAACGTAGGTGTTTGAGTTCCTGCTTCTGATTCTTTTGTGCATTACCCAGAAGTGGAATTACTGGACCAAATGACAAGGTGCCATACTGTTTCCATAGCAACTGTAACCATTTTACATTCCCACCAGCAATGCACATGAGTTCCATCTTTTTCCCCACTTTTTGTCGGCTCTTACTACTTTTTTTCTAGTAGCTCTCCTTCCCAGTGGGTGTGAAGTAGTATCTCATTTTGGCTTTGATTTGCATTTTCCTAATGACTAGTGATGTTGAGTGTCTTTTCCTGTGCTTCTTACCATTCATATATCTTCTTTGGAGAAATGTCTATTCAAACCCTTTGCCCATTTTAAAATTTCACATTATGATTTTAATCCTTATTGAACTTCTAAGAACTGACCCTTGGCTAGGTACTACACAACCTTTTATTTTTCATTTTTAAGCTTTCATTTATTGTTTCCTTTTTTAAAAATGCACATGGACTTTTTTTTTTTAATTCAACAGCAAAACAAAGTTTATTAGATAGCACAGCCCAGTGCCAAATGAAATTTAGGACAATACATTTTTCTGAGAGTTTGGAGAAGGAAGTGAGGGCATGTGGGTTGGAGTGTTTCAGGAAATCTTTAAGAATTAAGGAGGAATTTGATCTGGGAATTTAAGTTTGGGTAGGAATTAGATATCTAGAGGAGAGGATGAGGGCCACCTGACGCCTATCCGGGCATTTATCCAGTTTGGCAGTCTTTGTCACTCTCTGTACTCTTTCTGTTGTTTATTTGTTGTTAGTTTAAGATATTCTCTAAATTTTCTCAAGCTCCATTGTGTGTCTATACTTCTTGTGCCTTCATCTTTAAACCATTTTTCAGTTTTAAATTACAGTTGGTAGACAATGTTATATTAGTTTCAGTTGTATACCCCAGTGATTAGACATTGTATAACTTACTGCGTGATCATCCCAATCAGTCTGATACCCATCTGACACCATACATAGTTGTTAACAATATTACTGACTCTATTCCTTGTGCTGTACTTAACATCCCCATGACTATTCCATAACAGCCAAATTTTACTTCTTAATCCCTTCACTTTTTTCACCCATCCCCCAACCCCCTCTCATCTGGCAATCATCAAATGTTCTCTATATCTATGAGTATGTTTCTGTTCTGATCGTTCATTTATTTTGTTTTTTAGATTCAGTTGTTGACGTATATATGTGTATGTTGTCATTTTAGTGTTCACATTTTTAATCCTTTTCTCTTAAAGGCGACCTTTTAACATATCATGTAATACTGGTTTGGTGGTGAGGAACTTGCTTAGACTTTTTTTGGGGGGTGTGGTGGTCTGGGAAGCTCTTTATATACCCTTTGATTCTAAATGATATCTTTGCTGGGCAGAGTAATCTTGGTTGTAGGCCCTTGCTTTGTAGCCCATTAAATAATTCTTGGCTAGTCCTTTCTGGCCTGCAGAGATTCTGTTGAGAAATCATCTGACAGTCTTGTGAGAGACTGCTTGTAGGTAACTAACTGCTTTTCCCTTGCTGCTTTTAAGATTCTCTCTTTGTCTTTAACCGTTTGCGTTTTAATTATGATGTGTCTGGGTGTGAGTGTCTTTGAGTTCATCTTGTTTGGGACTCTGCGCTTCCTGGCCTTGTATGTCTGTTTCCTTCACCAGGTTAGGAAACTTTTCTGTCATTACTTTTTCAAATAGCTTTTCAATTTCTTGCTCTCTTCTGCTTTCAGCACCCCGATGATACAATTGTTGGTTTGCTTGAAGTTGTCCCAGGAAATTTTTACACTATCTTCATTTTTTTTGGATTTTGTTTTTTCCTTTTCTGAGTGGGTGTTTTTTTGCTTCCTTACATTCCAAATCACTAATTTTATTCTCAGCGTCATCTACTGTACTGTTGATCCCCTGTAAATTATTCTTCATTTCAGTTAGTGTATCCTTTATTTCTGACTGGCTCTTTTTTATGGTTTCCATGTCCTTTTTATGCTGTTATCACCAGTGTTTTAAACTCTGCATCCAGTAGATTGCTTGTCTCCATTTTGTTTAGTTCTTTTTCCGGAGTTTTGTTTTGTTCTTTCATTTGGGACCTTTCTTTGTTCTCTCATTTTGGCAGCTTCCCTGTGTTTGTTTCTATGTATTAGGTAGAGCTGCTACATCTCCCAGGCTTGGTAGAGTGGCCTTATGCAGTAGGTGTTCTGTAAGTTTCAGTGGCACAGCCTCCTGAATGACCCAGGCTGGACACTCCAGGTATACAAGCCATACCCCCCCACCCCTGCCCTAATGTGGACTCTGTATACCCTCCTGTTGTAGTTGAGCTTTGATTGCTTTTAGCACATCAGTGGAAGGGATTTATCTGCAGGTGGATCAGCTGCAAGGACTGGCTGTGACCACTGACCACCCAGGAGGATCAACTGTGCAAGGGCCCATCCCGCAGAGCAGGACTTACTTCAGCAGGGCTCTGGTGCCACTGAGTCTGCCCACTGAGTGTTTTGTTTGTGAAGGTGGTTGAGTGGTGCTTCAAGGTGGTCTAAAACTGCACATGACTTTCTTTAATGACGAAAATCACTCCTGTTCATTATGGAAAATTTTGGAAATGCTGAAAACTAGAAAAGATTTGTATAAATTTGACATTACAATAAATGGTAAGCACTGTTAACTCTGGCTACAATTTTTTCGGTAGATTTCTCCATCCTGAACTTTATTTACTTGCTTCCTTGTTCACTTTTCTTTATTAAAGTATAACTACACGTATGCTCTTATATCCTGTTCCTTAATTTTTAAATTTTGGAATAATTTTACATCTAGAGAAAAGTATAGAGAGTTCCCATATCCCCCTTTGCCGAGTTCTCCCCTTATCTTCAGATTATACATGGTATATTTGGAGTTCACTTTTGTTTTTTAAGATTTTTTATTTATTTTGTTTTTAGACAAAGGGGAAGGGAGGGAGAAAGAGAGGGAGAGAAACATCAATGTGTGATTGCTTCTCATGCACCCCCTACTGGGAACCTGGCCCGCAACCCAGGCATGTGCCCTGACTGGGAATCGAACCAGCGACCCTTTGGTTCTTAGGCCGATGTTCAATCCACTGAGCTATACTAGCCAGGGCCGGAGTTCACTTTTTTTTAATTCCCCACAATGTCCTTCTCCTGACCTGGGATCCAACCCAGGACCCCACATTGTACTTAGTTCTTCTGTCCCCTTGGCCATCTCTGGTGTGTAACATTTGCTCCGTCTTTCCATGTCTTTCATGACCTTGGCAGTTTTTAGGAGTGTGTCTCATATATTTTGTAGAATGTCATCAATTTGTGTTGGTCTGATATTTTTGTCATAATTAGAGTTGTGGGTAGCCGCAGGTGGTGGGTATTTGGGAAGATTATCACACAGGCGAAGGTCTTTCAATGCATCATATCAAGAGAAATATATTCTCCACACAGCTTGTCAATGGTGATGTCAACCCTGATCACCTGGCCAAGGTGGTCTCTTCCAGATTTCTCCTTTGTAAAGTTACCCACCCCTGCATTCTTTGGGAATAACTCAAGTTTATCCCTCACCAAAGGAGGGAAGGATTAAACTATTTCCACCTCATGTCAAACTATAACAACTTTTACATTTCATTGCACCTTTTCAGGAACATTATATCAGTGCCTACATTATAATTTGATCAATGGGAATTTGATATTTGGCTTGGGAAGTTGCTTGTTTTTTTATTTTTTGGTCATTTAGTTTGTGTCCAGTTTTTCATGTTCCCATTGTCACAGAGTTGTGTTCAAAGTGAATCTATGATGTCGCCCTGGCTGGTGTGGCTCAGTGGATTGAGTGCCGGCCTGCGAACCAAAGGGTTGCTGGTTCGATTCCCAGTCAGGGCACATGCCTGGGTTGTGGGCCAGGCCCCCAGTAGGAGGCATGTGAGAGGCAGCCACACACTGATGCTTCTTTCCCTCTTTCTCTCTCCCTTCCCCTCTCTCTAAAAATAAATAAATAAAATCTTAAAAAGGAAAGCGAGCCTATAATGGGACCCTTATGGGAAGCACTTTTGGGGTCACCGTAGGAGTCTCAGCCTTCTTGTCATGACCCCTCAGCCCCCCTAGGGCGGATGTGTTCTGCTTTCTTTAAGTTTTTCCCTTGTTGCCCCTCATGTTGCCCAGGGCCCCTTGAGGTCAGGGATCTGGCTGGTTCGGTTTTAACTGTGTGTTGGAGGAACGAAGCTCCTCCTTTTTTTCCCCCCCAGACATAGCATTGGGCAAACAGGGCATTCCAGTATTGGGAGCTTTTCTTATGACGTCTCCAGGCCTGGGGAGACTGGGTCAAACATATGAATGTTTCAACTGTGTAATCTTGGCCAGATCTCCGGAGACCTCCCTTTATGAGCCTTTTGAATTTAGTTGTCTCTTATGTGGGAATTAGGTTCTAAGGTCAGTGCATACAGTGAAACTCTCTGTGGTTGAAACACCCCTCGAGAAAGCCCCTGCACCTTTCGGAGGGTCACTGGAATTGCATTCCTCGGTGTGAGGCTTACAGAGGGGCCAGAGTCCCACCGAAGGGGCAGCAGCTCCAAGGGCTGGTAGCAGATTGCCTGCTGCGGACATTTCTTTCTCCTCTTTGCCCTTGGCCCCTTGGTGTGTAACACTGAGTCTGCATATACCCAGCGCCTTCCCCTTGCTTCTTCAGCCTGGCAGGGGCAGAGGGGAGACTGAGCTGGGCCTCAGGAGGCAAAGGAGGTGAGAATTGCAGGTGGGAGGCAAGTGTATGGGTCCAGTTTTCAACAGGAATGCAGATGGCTTTCATGGAGTTAATGTTTATGGCTTTAGCACCTTGGGACCACTGGGGGCCTCTAGCCACAGGTGTGCACAGCCACCCCTGCAGACATTCTGTTTCACTATACACCTGGCTGGTGCTCAAGAATTTGCATTTCTGACAAATTCCCGGCTGATGTTGAAGCTGGCTGGTCCAGGGACTCTGCCTAGAGCAGCAAGTTTCTAGAGCTGCACTGGCCAACATGGGGTCACTGGCCACATGGGGCTATTTAAATCTAAATGAACAAAAATGAGCTAAAGTGAAAATTTCAGTTTCTTCATTGCACTGGCCATATCCTAAGCACTCCATAGCTACTTGTGGTTGGTGGCTGCCACATTGAATGGCCCAACCTAGAACGTTTCCGTCATCGTAGACAGTTCTGGGCAGCGCCGAGGTTTGAATCTCAGCCTTAACACTTAGCTGGTTGTATGAGTTTGGGCAAATGACTTAATTCCATTGTGCCTTAGTTTCCTAACCTGTAAAAGAGAGAATAGTTTCCACCTCCTAGGGCAGGTGTGAGGGTCCAGTGAGTTAGTATTGAAAAGTGCTTGGATATTGCTTGGCTTCGCTGGCAAACACTAACATGTGTTTAGTATTGTCATTATAGTTATAAGAAACAAGGTGGGTGGTGAAGGCCTTGGTCATGCCTCACTCAGGGTGGCAGGCACGTTTCTGGGGGCTGCCAGCCTCACCTGTTGGTTTGGTCCAGGCTTCCGTGGGGTGAGGTGGTGTAGGAGCTGGGAGGAAGCCAGGCCAAGACGTGAAGATTTCATGATTGTTTAGTGGTGTCTGCCATGGAGGGGGAAGGGCTGTCTATAGCTCACTGTGGGCAGGGGATGATTGCGTTTTGCCATCCCTCCCTATAGGGATTGTCCTGGTTCCCAACCCACTGTCACAGGTCGAACACCCAAGAGGCAGAGTCTGAGATGTGGGTTTATGTGCAGGAAGGTTTTTCAGGGCTGCAGAGGGGACCTGCACCCGTGGAAGCGAAGGCAACAGGGGAACTGGACGACCACGCAGAACACAGCCTCAACCAACTCCATGGCGAGCTCCGGGGATGGCCCTGCAGAGCTGTCCTGAGTTAAGGTCAACCTGTCATTGAATGCTGGACTTTACCTTGGCTGAGGCACTCTCTTTACCTGATTGACAAGCCCTGGATGGGGAGAGGGGTGAACTTGTGAGCTGCTGGCTTGCTGTCCTCCAGCAGCTGGGGAATCGGTATGCCTGTCCTGGCTTGGGGTCAGGCCGTGCAGCGCAGACCTGTACACCCAGAGTGGGGATTGCGGAAGGGGTGGGGAGGGAAGTAGAGTGGGGAGACTGCAGCACAGGAGCCCAGAGAGGCTCTTTGTCCCCCACCTTTATCTGGAGGCTCAGGTGTTCACTCTCAGGTGGGACTTTTGGAGTAGGTGAGTCCCGATGTCCTGGTGCTGAGATGCTCATGTTCCCGGACCCTGAGTTTGCTGCACTGGTCCCCAGGCAGCTGCACTGGCTCCTGGCCCCCAGTCTCTTTGTTTCTGGAGACAGGAAGGTTTCTTGGCCTTGTCTCTCTCTGGAAGAAGTTCTGGGTTCCAAGGGGACTCTGACCTCTCCCTTGGGTCAGGATTTCCCCGTGAGCTCTGCTGGGCCACCAGCTTGGCCAGATCCCCCCGTAACTCACCTTGCAGCACCAGCCCCCGTCACTCCTCTCCTTGCCTCCTGCCCTTGACAGGCTTTTCCCACACGCACCAGGCGCTGTGTCAGAAAGGGGTCCCAGCCAGCGCCCCCAGCCCACCAGGACCTTTGCTACTTTCAGCACCTCTCTGCGAAGCCCTTAGTACCGAGCTAGTAGTAGTGGGGGTTGGAGGGTGGCGGGTAGGGAAGCATCTTGCAGGTAAAGGTCTCTGACGTTAGGGAGGCTGTTAGACTAGAGGGCAGAGAGCTGGAGGTGGGGACACTGGGTGGCCAGGAGTCCAACTTGGTCACCTCCAGTGGCAACTGCTGAATGTAATGAATGTGCTGTTTCTGTCCAGAGGGACTGGCAGAGGCTCAGTTGACAGTGTTGGGAAACTGGGTCATTTTCTGCCCACAGCCTGGGCAGGTTCCTTCCTTGGCCATGTACAGCCCCCGATCAGTCTGACGTTTCTAGAACACAGAGCTGTTTTTTTCTGACCACAGCAATGCTCCCTTCCTCCCACCCTCTCTCTTGCTCTGTGGGACATAACTCTGTAGCCACAAGGGACTGATGTTGGGCCCCTCATGCACTACCCGAGTCCACTCCCCCTCATCATTCCTGCTGTCCCCTGAGGGGCAGACAACCGTGGTGGTTACAGGCAGACCTGGAGGCACACACTTGTGAAGACCCCTGTGGGTGTGAACAAATAACTTTATGTTTCAGGCTTTGATTCAGACCCAAGCTTTGCCGTCACCTGGCTCTGACCTTGAGTTGTGACCCCCTCCAGCCCCTCCCCCACATTGCTTGTTCTGAACCCTGGGAGTCGGTAATGCATACTGTATAGGGGTCGAATGTAGCGTGGGGTTAGGGAACATTATAGCCTGGATGACACCGAGGGCAGCCTGGCACATAGTAGATGCTCTAATAACGTTGGGTCCGTCCCCCTCCTCCTGTCTGACCTTCAGTGACCTCTATTTGGTTTGAACCTTTATGACATTTCATTACTTTGGAGGTTATCTGGTCACCTAACTCCATTTTCTGCCTATATGACCATGTTCACGGTCATCCCTGAAGGGTGGAGGTCAGGTTGCACATTGAAGTGTCACTCTGACCTTGAACTGAGGTCTTCTGTCCTCACCAGCTGTTGGTGGGGTCTTCTCACGGAGGACCACCTGAGGTGGTGGCCATTGGGAGTAGCCAAACCCTCCACTGTTGAAACCCATCAAGGTTGACAGGGCTCGGGCTCCTCTGTTTTGCAGCATCAGCCTTCGAGAGTTGAAGACCGTCTTGCCCCTGGTCAACTTCAAAGTGAGCAGTGCCAAGTTCCTCAAGGATAAGTTTGTGGTGAGTTTCATAGCTCAGCCTGGTTTTGTGAACCCAGGGCTTCTGGTGCCTCTCACGTGAAGCCACTGCGTGCCTTTGAGCTCTGAGGAATGGTGCCCAAGAAAGCCCTTCACCTCCAGCTTCATGCCTCAGTCCAGACGGAGGAGTTGTGTGAAGACCTTAGGACCGTGGTCTCAGTCCCGGCAGAGGACATCATCCACAAAGACCGTGTCTGTGGAGTTGCTTAACTTGGAACGCTTTCACCATCCCAACTTTTCCTCTCCCTCCTCATCCTGCAGCCCATTTTCCTGCTAGTAATATGAACAAATGTGTTTGTTTTGGAACATGTTTTGAAAGATTCCTCATATAGGTTTGCCAGGGATGTGGCATTTTGCAAACAAGTCCTGATAGTATAGTTGTCAGACTTGGCTCTTCTCACTTCCCACCTATCAGTCCTCCTACCTACTTCTCTCCTATTGACTTTTCCTCCCTCCATCTATCTACCCATCTCTCCTCCCACCCACCTCTTCCCTACCCAGCCCTTCTTCCACCCACTCCTCTATTGACCTGTCCATCGTTCCACCCATCGCTTCATTTGTTTATGTTCTTGTGTCATTAAGCTGTTGGTAGACCTGGGGCAGGTAAAGTCACTCCAGCAGTGAGAGGGTAGAGTAGGTCAGGTGGGGCTTTTCCAAATGATGTAAGCATGAAGGCCATGTAGAGGCCCCCTTTCTGGCCCCAGAGAGATACCTGCTCTTGTCAAGGAACCCAACAGTACTCCATCCCAGTTGGAGGACTCGTGGCATGTCAGTGGCAGCCCCAGTCACAGGATTCCTCAGCTGCAAAAGCTCATTCATTGTTGTTTCAATGAGATCCTAGAAGAGTTAACCTGCTTCAGGGTTTATCAAGTCATCTTTTGGCTCGCCCTCAACATTCTAATTCAAAAAGGCAAAACCAGAGAAGGGTGGGGATTGAAAGAAGAGAAGAGAGGTGGGAGAAGCATTTACCATTGATTATCGCTTAATTGGAATTTGTTCTTTATCAAGTCTTCACTGAGCAGGTGTTACTTTGGCGTTATCTAGCTTGGTTCCAGTGGAGTGGGGGTGGGGAGCAAGGGTGGTCGTCCATTTTACAGGTGAAGAAACTGAGGGCCTGAAAGGGTCACATTAATTGCCCAAAGCCATTAAGCAAATCAGGGGACGAGTCTTGAACGGAGTTGAGCTCTGTCTAATCTAAAAGCTTGGATTGTTTTCTTAATGCTCTTAAACAAATGGCCTGTACGTACATACCCTGTAAATATGTCCAGATTTGAAAGTGGCTTTGATGCCCCGAAAGGAGGATTTGATTATGGCTCTTGGTTGAGATTCTTCTTTTGGGGAACCAAGGGAAGGGTTTTACCTGGTGGGGTTCCTGTCGGGTATGTTCTTCAGGCAGGTAAATTGGGAAACTTGTCAACGGCTTGGGCTCAGAGGAATGCTGGTGTGATTTTAGCCAGTGTTGTAGAAAAGGCGTTCTGTTTCTGTGAAAGGGAGGAGGCATTCTTGTGGTGGACGCCAAAAATTGTGTGGTCACTTTTTTTTTATATTTACAGGAAATAGGCGCACACAAAGATGAACTCAGCTTTGAACAGTTCCATCTCTTCTATAAAAAACTCGTGTTCGAACAGCAAAAATCGGTAAGATGGTTCTTGAGAAAATGACCGAATGATGTTTTGTTTCCCTGTGCTTCAAAGTCCAGCACGTTCCTAAGAAAACCAGAGAAGCTCCTTTCTAGTCACAGAAATGTAAAGTGGGAATGACAGACAGTGACATACCGTTTTCGTCTGGTAGGTTGGCATAAGTTTTTAAACGTGAGAGTGCGATGGGGAAAATGTGGGGAAATGGGCCCGTCCACCTTCTTGGTGGGGATATGGATGGCTGTAAGTCTGATTGGAATTTAACCTGGGTCTCTTAAAGTCAAAAAGTTCACCCAGCTGTCTTGTGTAGTCTCATTCTGAGAGGAAATTTATTAAGTTATTAATAGTAACCACCTCTGGGTTAAGGGCTTATGTGCATATGCCTCCTTTTCATACTTTTATTCATTTTCATGGGAATATATTTTTAAGATAATATGCTACTTTGGAATTAAATTAAAATTAAATTTTACGATACTATGTTATTTTAAATTTAAAATACATTTTGGCCCGACAGTGGCGTTCTGGGGACTCTGTGTTAAAGAAGTGAAAGGGCTGGGACTGAAGAGCGTGTCGCCAGGTTGTTTAGTGCAACATTACATAGGCGGGCAGAGCCCTGGGCACCGCTCAGTGCCTCTCGGTGCAGGAATAGCTGGGCGAGTTGGGTCCCAGCCGCACCCCACAACATCGCGCGGCTGCTGAAGAACTCCTAGTTGGTTGCGTTTCTGTTGATGGGGAAGGATCCTCCCTATACTTTGTTAGGAAAGCCAGCGGCAGATTCACGAGAGGAGCTAGGTCCGATATTTTTATAAAAACAAAACCGAGTACCGTCATCCTCCTATATATCATTTGTGTGTGTTTTTATGAACAAGGAGAGAGTATGGAAGAATACACAGCTCACATTTAATATTGATTTTGTGTGTGCCCTGGAGGAGTTTGGGAAGATGGGCAGGAGAGATAATTACATTTTTCTTTGCACGCCTCAGTTTTCTTTGGCTCGGCCCAAGTTGGTCTTTGGCAATAAAAAAAGTCGCATAAAGCATAAAAAGTGGAGCAGTTGATGCACCACACGGAGCATAGCGAGTACCTGCTGGGTGACGTGCATGCCACAAACAGGAGCTGCTGCTGTTACTGTGGGCAAAGGGCTTTGCAGGTGGCAAAGGTGGGCCCAAAGCAGAGCTGAGACGGAGCAGAGGGTAGGCGGGGCTTGGAGCCAGGTGGATTCTCCAGTCTGCTGTGTGGTCTTGGGGCAGCCACTGACCACTCCCAGCCTCAGTGTTCTCATCGTGTAATGGGGGTGGTGACCCCTGCCCCACCGGGCCTTGGGAAGGACTGAACGAGGGACTGGCGCTTGAGAGCGCAGGCATTTTTAAGTGTGAGTGTGAAAGCACCGGAAGACAGCTACAACTGCCTTCTCTGTGCAGGTCGGCGGGCTGGCCACAGGGTGGGGACTTTTGATAGGTGACTGATGACCATGGGATTTTGGATGTCTCTGAGGTAGAGAAGTGGGAGAAGCATTTCCTGTCTGCCTAGAGTGGGCGGAAACACATTATTTTATAGAGTAAAAAATTCCATTGCAGTGTGTTCACTTTTTCACATATATAATAATTAGTTCTTGTTTGCCAAATAGAGTAGAAAGATTATAGGCACGGGGAGTTGAAAGACCTGGATTCCAGCCCCAGCTTGACCTCTAATGACCAAGGGATTTTGGGAAAAGCCACCTTTTTCCTTTACACTCAGCCTCCTCTATAAAATGAAGGTATTAAATCAGGTTATTTATTATAAAACTTTTAAAACTCTATCCTCCTCTCCCCGCTTTTAATATGGAATCTTAATACAAATAAATCTACTGCAAAGAAGCTGATAGAAACCCTTTTTTAGGTTAAAATATGTAACTTTTATTTATAGTCAGTCCTTGAGAACAATGAAAGTGTTTTGATGGCAGTCTACCTATAAAATCCAGAATAATGACAATTGCTGTCTGATGCAATTGACCAGGATTGACAAAAGCTTGAGTCACTCAAGATGAGTGGTTGCAAGTAACAGTTTTTATAATCAGTTGCCTTGAAATTTCATGATGCTGTCTCATCCCACAGATGGCAGGCAAAGCTTGAGAGTCAGGTTTGCAAAAAAAGCAATTTCGCTTGCCAGCATAGGTTAACCCATTGATAATCGCCATTATGATAAAATCCCATGTAAGGGATATTTCAACCTGCACTTTTCAGCATGGCTCTTTTTAAGGCTAAGGTATATGTGTTTGAGAGGGAGAACAGAGAGGAGATCGGAGTCGGAATCCTGCAGAGTCTCTGCGTCCGGGGGTACCCTAGGTTGCCCAGTTTGGGGGAAAAGGTGTCTGTACCGGAGGTTGTCCTTAATGACCAGAATGCTATATTCGGCCTCTATGCGGCTGTACTTGGCCTAATGGTTTTAAATGTCTTTCTTTTCTTTTTTTTTAAATGAATTGCCTCCATTTAAAAGTTGGGTAATATTCTATTAAGATCCACACTTTTTAGCTTCTCTTGATAAAAACTGAGATCTGCCTCTTGATGGGTTTTGCGTTGCCTGTGGTGATGTCTGGGCAGAAAGGAAGCAGGGATTCATTCCCTGGTTTGCCCCAGCCCACGCCCCCACCCAGCTTTCTGCTAATTTATGTTGTTTACCTTGGCCCTAAAGATTTTTTGGGTTGGCAACCTCTGATCTCCATGACTGGACAGTACAACTGTCCAGTTTGGCCACTGCATGTATAATATTACTTCAGTGACTTAGAATTTGAATAACAAAACTCCATGCTCTGTAGATAGTTACTGGCTGGCTTGAGAAACAATACCGCACTTGTAGTAGGTAAATGCCCCTCCCCTAACTGTTAACATATCATTTACTTCCTGAGTTCTCCCTGGGAGCAGAGTGCAGAGAAAAGTATTAGTCATGTGCTCTTAGGGGCTCAGCTGGATTTCTTGGGCTCCTTGGGGACACCGGGCTGTTTATGGTGATTGATGACCCCCCGACCTAAATCCACGAGTGGGTTCCTACTCATCAATAGCTGTAGGTTTTCAACTTGAGGTTGTCAGTTCCTCTTTGTATCTAACCACCTGCTGCGTTCAAGCTTCAGAGCTTCTGAAAGTTAGGCAGCAGTAGGAAGATAAGAAATGTAATTCCCTGGATGTCCCCCTGGTGAGGGGGTATACCTTTCCCCAGTCTGTAATAACAGTAGTATGTACATAGATCATAGCCAGCATGTTCTAAGTGTGAACTCTATGCCGGACGCTGTGCTGGGTGTCTTACATACATTTGATATTTAATGCCTCTTACACCCCTGTGAAAGCGGTCCTGTTATCACCCTGGCTCTGCAGGTGAACAAACTGAGGGCCGGAGAAGGCCCTTGCCCCATGCTGGTAAGCTGCAGCCAGGGTTCGCGTTCTCCTTTGCCCACCTTCAGTGCCCGGTCACTGATTTTAATTTTTTAAACTTTTGTATTAAGAAAATTTCAAATATACACAAGCACAGAGAATAGCATCGCAGACCCTCGCGTAGCCATCAGCCAGCTCCAGCAATGACCAGTCAAGCGGTGGCCATCGTACTTCATGCATGCGCTTACCCACTTCCCTGTTCTCAGATGATCTTGTATAAATCGTCCCTTAAATACTTTAATCCTCCGAAATATTAAGGACTTGAAGTGTAGCAGTGAGGGTGTAGGAAAGTTTGTGTGTTCGCTGGTGGGGGTGCCGGTCGGGACAACTGTTTTGGGAGCCAGTCTTTGGAATCTGCTGAAGTTCACGTGCGCACCCCATGTCCAGGTGCTTTTGCAGCTGGAAATGTACCCAGCGGAAATGCTGCCACAAGCGGGTAAAGATATAACAAGGACCTTCTTTATAGTACTGGGTGCAATAGGAGATCGATGATATGCATGTTATGGAACACAGTGTGGGCTTTCAGAGCGGTGAGGCAGGGCTCTGCGAGGCTGTAGAATAACATACAAAACTGGGAAGGGCAGCGACGAGTTGAGAGACGTGATGTAATATATTATGATAAGATATACTTGGACTAATATCCATGAAGTAAACCCTAGAAGGAAGCCTATTAAATTGCTAAGAGTGGTAGATTCTCAGCAATAAGATTATGAAAGAGGTAAGGAAGACGTTTGCCTTTTGTTTCATAGGTGTCAGTCATGTCTGAGTACTTACAAGTCACACATGTTACAAGGATGATTTAAGAGAAAAAAAAATCTGTTCCTTTGCATTAATAAGTCACACAAATTATAGTGTTAATTTTTTAACTCCCCAAACCTGTTCATTTGCATTAAGTGGCTTGACTCGTCTGATATTCTTATTTTGTGTGTGTTTTCCTTCTGTTTTCTCCTTCAGATTCTTGACGAATTCAAAAAAGACTCCTCTGTGTTCATCCTGGGGTGAGGCACCTCCTCCGGGCTATTGTTGTTCTGGGTGGGCGTGCTGGCTGTGGTGCTGCGGTGCAGCCGGCTGGCCCCCGGAGGGTCGCCTCCGTGGGTGGGCACGGGCTTGGTGGCGGGAGGGCAGGGGGTCCTCCTATCCAGGGACTGGCCAGGCCGCCCCTGTGGCAGGGATAAGCATGAACAGTAGCAGCAGAGTCTGTGGAGTGTTGGGAGGGTGGCCCGAAGGCTCTGCAGAGAAGCCTGCATGCTTCAGGGCCTCCTTTCCTGGGGTGTGCTTTGCAGAACACAACTGGTAAATAGGTTTTTTATACAAATTAAAGCAACATTAGTGACCAAGTGAATTTGGGAAATTGCTGGTTAAGCAGGTTTAACTGAATTAAAATGAGTTGAAGCATATAAAGTGCTTCACAAGGTGTGTGGCAAGGACCTGTTTATAGTAATAATGATATTATTAAACAGTAAGTGCTGCAGGACTTGTCAGGGCCTTTACTGGGCTATCAGTTCCCCAAGTAGGAGAGTTATAAAGTGCTCTGTGTTTCCCAAGCCTAGCTGCCTGAGAGAAAGGCTTTCCACGGAGTTAATAGCCCCTAGAACATGATTTGTGGCACCATGACCTGGGCCAGTTTTCTGGGACCAGCCCTCATTGAGGTGGACACTCTGGCAATTATTCCGTCACTTTCTAAATGAGAAACCTCAATGCCTCAGAGTGTATTGAAAAAATCAAATCTGCTGTTTACTTAGTATTTTAGTGAAAAGATTAGTGAATTAACAAAAAGATATGAAGCAAACTTAGGAGGCTGGTTAGCAAAGAAGGGTAGAAATACACTCATAATTAAAGACCATAGACTTTTGGACCCTGAGTGTTTAGCAAAGAAAGAAAGCTTAAAGCATGTTTTATCTCCTATTTTTTAAAAAGATTTTATTTATTTTTTATTTTTAGACAGAGGAGAAGGGACAAAAAGGGAGAGAAACATCAGTGTGTGCTTGTGTCTCACGTGCCCCCTACTGGGGACCTGACCCACAACCTTGGGCATGTGTCCTGACTGGGAATCGAACCAGCGACCCTGTGGTTCACAGGCTGACACTCAGTCCACTGAGCCACACCAACCAGGGCTCTCTCCTTTATTTTAAAAAGACCCCACCCCAACCCTGCTTGCAAGTGCTCAGGGACAAGTACGAATTTCCCTGGATAGCTTTGTTCTGCAGAGTGCACTTTCCATAGAAGCCAGGGTTGCCTGTGCCCGTCCAGCGAGGTCCCAGTTTTTCCATGGCCATGAATGTCCTCTCCCCGAGGCCATTTGCCAGCAAGCTGCTGGTCAAAGTGGAGGCCCCCTTTATTCAGGCGAAGCCTTCCCTTGTGTCAAATGGAAAAATTCTCCCAAGAGCGGGCCTCTGCTGGCTCCATGGCCCAGGCCTTGCGTGTTCCTGTTGATTGTCCCCATCCACTTGGAGTCTGGGGGGCTTCACCTGGCCCCTGCTCCTGCTTCAGAGAGCCGTCGGCGGCTCAACAAACTCTGGATGGTGGCTTCTAAGAAGACACTTTGCTGTGGCTCCAGTCCCTTCTCCAGCTCCCCCTGAATGCTGTCCACACCAGCCTGCCCAAGTGGTTGTTGTGCACGCGCATGTCCATGCTGTGCCTCCTCCTCCCTCGGCTTGGGAACCGCCTGGGGCAGCTAAATTGGCCTGCCCTCTGGGGTTCCCGTGTCCTCTTTGAATCGTAGGTCAGGAATATCATCTAGGTCACCTTCGTCTTCCCATTGACAAGCCTGCACCTGGCACCGAGGAGGCCCCTGGCAGGGTGTGCGGGTGGCAGGCTGCCTGCTGGCGGGAAGGGCCTCTTGACGGTCAAAGTGCGTGCCTTTCTAAACACCCTCTCCTTCCCCGAGGGCAGCAACACGGACCGGCCGGATGCCTCTGCTGTTCACCTGCACGACTTCCAGAGGTTTCTCTTACACGAACAGCAGGTGAGAGAACAGAAGGGCGGGTGGGGGAGATGGGAGGAGCCTCTTGGATAGTTTCTCACCTCCTCACCACCTGCCTTCACCGGGGCACCTATGATCATGAAACAGTGGTAGTCTCCCTGACCGATGCCACTTTGCTGTCATAGATTCTGGAATGAGAACAGCCTCATGTTAGTTCCTTTTCAAGGCACAAATTGAGGAAGAGAGAGAGAGTTCTCCAAGGCAGGCAGGCAGGGGGACAGGCTACAAGCAGGGGTGTCCTCACCTGGCGGGCTTCTGCTGCTTCTCCTGGCTCAGCTTAGGTGTCACTTCCTTAGGAAGCCACCTCTGACCGATGGAGGATGTGACTAAGGTGGTGAGCTTGCCAGGTCCTCTGGGGGATACATTAGCACAGTTGCCCTTAAACAGATGCCATGTGCGAAGTCCCCTGGAGTGTTCACATTCAGGCCCCAGGCTGGTGGCAGAGTCAAAGCTTTGTGTTGGGCAGTGGTTTTCTGCTGGGCGGTTCTGCCACCCGGGGCAGTATCTGGAGACAGTTTCGGTTGCCACAGCTGGTGGTGCAAATGGCATGCAGTAGGCAGACCAGAGAGGCTGCTCAGCATCCTAAAATGCACAGGTCAGTCCTCCCGCACCACAGAATTACTCTACCCCAAGCGAAATAGTGCCCAGTTGAGAAACTTAGACTGAGTTAAAGCTGAGATCCTCTTCCTGCTACATGACCTTGGGCAGGTAGTTTGACATTTCCGTACCCTCGTTTTCTCTTTAAATGGGGATGAGAGGCCCACCTCTCAGAATGGCGGGGCATCAGAATATTGTGTTGAGCTTTGTGTTTATGTCTTGATATGCGTAGTTGCATATCAGTTTCAATGTTTTATTTATATCACTGGAGTCTCATTTGCATTTTCTCTTTATTTAATTTTTTATTTTTATTAGACGTTTTTTAGAGCAGTTTTAGGTTCATAATGATATTCACTTAATTTGTATTTTAAAATCTTGGTATTTCAGGATGTTTTAAACATGCACAAAAATAGCCGGGCTGGCATCGAGCCACCATGTCCCCATCATTCTGATTTAAAAACTACGAACATTTGCCAGTTTGATCACATCGGTCCTCCATCTCAGACTCCTGTGTCTCCTCTCCCTTTCCTCCTCCTCCATTTCTTTGCTGGAAAATTCTAAAGTAAGTTACAGTGTATCATTAGTACAATGTATCGTCTCACGTGTAAGTAGTCAGCATGCTCTCTTATGAAATAGACTTCTTTTTCTTTAAAAAAAAAACATCATTATAACACTTCTATTATACCTTGCATACTGAACACTAATTTCTTTATGCCATCCAGTGCACAGCCCACGTTCAGATTTCTTTGACTGTAGCGACAGGAATGAACAGACACACGGCACACACTTTGCACAGGGCAGCCACACGGAGGGTCCAGGCGATGGCCGTAGCTACTGTAACACGATGAGTGGTGACAGAGGACACGGAGGTGTGGTCCTTGTTCCGTGTGGGGGGTGAATGTGAGGGGCTGAATGCGAGTGATCAAGAGAAGGATTATTTGCTCAGCGTGTGCTACCACCAAGGAGAAGTAAAACGAAGGGGCATAAACAAGCTTTATTGGGCACAAGTACACGCTCAGTATTGCACTTCCAGTACAGTGAGGCAGAGAGAGAGGCGTGTGCGTTTTCTTTTCGCCATGCTTTTCCTTACACTGGATTACTCACTCCAGTAGGGAGCTGTTGAAATTTAAACCAAGAAAAAAAAATCCATGGCCAAAACCTTTTCTGAAAGAAGGGATTTATTGGGCCAAACTCTGGTCAGGAAAGGACCTGGTTCGGTGGTGTGCAGTCTGCACTACCAGTAGCAGGGCCGGTGGGGACAAACATCTGTGGCCCTGGAGCTGGCGAGCTCTTCTGTGGAAACAGCGTGGGGAAGAAAGACCTAAGTTGCTTTGGAAGAATTTGCATTGGCTACAGATAACTGGGATGCGAGAAGGTGAAGCTGCTTGGGATAGGGGCAGAGTCCGAACGGAAGGGGCGTGGGCTCCTTTGGATTGGTGGTGGGCACCTGTCCAGAAAGCTCATTTGTAAACGAGGAGCAGAGGCGTCTGGTGGTCAGTGGCACCTGACTGTCCTGTTTACATAATTGTGGAAGTAGCCACCTAGAAGTTCATTCAGGGTTTCAACACACACTAAGGAGTGCAAGCATTCTTTTGTTGGTTTTGTCCTGCAGTTAACTGATTAACCCTTCTCGTCCTCTCCTTCCACACTCCAGCCTGCGGTAATTTAATTTAGGGCATCTAAGAATTTTCTCCTTGTCAGCAGTTGCATGGCTAACCTCCTGGGGACAAGGAGCCTTATATCCCAGAATTCACCACCTAGTGCTGTTTAATTTTATTACAGGGGAGAGTGACAGGCTCACTCCTCTGCCCCGGCCCCTCGCTGGGCAGCCCTCAGAGATCAGGGACATGGACCAGGTGCAAACTGCAGAAGCTCTTCACCTGTGAGGCAGCTCTTGAGCATCTGTGTGACAACCTGCTGACTCTTAATGTCCCATGTACCCAGTGCTCTGTGAGGTGATGATGGCATGAAGCAGAGCTAGTCATTTAGGATGTTTGTTTGGTGTGATGGATGCTTGCATGCGGAGTAATTGTTGTAGCACTTGGTGTGCATATTAGTACAAGTTTTCCTAGGAAGCACTGGGCACTATGCAATTAAAATAAAAACTTTGAAAAAAGGGCATATACTGTGATGAAATAATTGCCCTTCTAGGAACTTATCCTAAAACAATAATGGCAGCATTTTCAATAGAAATGAAAACTTGGAACTGATCAAAATCTCCATTAGGGGACTGGTTACGTATACCTGAGTCTGGCCCTGGGAGGGATGGGTCACACTGTAGAAAGGGGAGTAAGAGGGAGACCTTAAAACTGATGTGCCTGAGTTGGTCTCAAGCTCAATGTTGGGTCAAGTTATTTAATGACTTGACACCTCGGTTTCCCCATTTATATAATGAGGAAAGTGAAACGTACCCCCCGGGGTTGTGTGGGTTCACAATAAGCCACTGTGTGGAGAAGATTTAGCACAGAGCCTGGCTTGCAGCCTGTACCGAGCGTTGAGTGGCATCACCACGTGTTATTCCTTTCACCGTTGCTCCTGTTTTCATTAACATGGAATCCTAGGACAATGCCCCGTACCAAGTAGATTCATTTTTTAACCCCCAGAGTGTTTGTATTTTAAACTCCTTCAGGCAGAAGATTGATTGATTTCTTCCATTCTTTTAATCCTCCTCCGAGAACATTTTTGCATTGCTTTTAGAGAGAGAAAGAGAACCATCGATGTGAGAAACCTCGATGGGTCTCCTTCTTGTAAGCGCCCTGACTAGGGATGGAACCTGCAACCTAGGTATGTGTCCTGACCAGGAATTGAACCTGTGACCTTTCGGTCTAGGGGATGAGGCTCCAATCAACTGAGCCACACTGGCCAGGGCAACAGAAGATTTCTTATTGACAGTGATCAAGATCCAGGCTATGTCAGCGAAGTACCGATGCTTTTTATGAGGAAGCTCTGTAGAAGGAAGGAGGAAGCCTCTGGTCTTTTGGGGACATCAAAGCCTGGCAAGGCCTTTGCATGAAGTGTCCTATAGTGAGTTTCATGTTCTAGAACTAAAAGATTTTAACACCTCTGTATTCAAATGAACAGGCTGTTCCCCAGTCTCCAATAACTATTTTGCGTCCCTTATCCAAGCAGATTTGCAAGAATCAACAGCGAGGCTCATTGTTGATATGTAAACACACACCAGGGAGGCTGTTTCTCCACCACCTCATTTGTGTCTGTCCTTAAGGCTTCCTTTTTTCCTTCTTATATCCTGGTCTGACTCTTCCATCCAACCACTCACACACATCGGATTGCACATTTGCTTTTATTATTATTAAAGATAGAGGCTTTAGAATATTCAGAACCCAGAAAGCATTAGTCAAAGTTGAGTCTGGGGGCCCTGTTTTCTCCCTTTGCTTGATGAATACTTGGGGTTGTAGGGTTTGGAGAGGAAAACAGTGACGTTACTTTATACTATGTGTTCGCAGAGAAACTCTGTGCATGGATATTATTACTCCCATGTAATGGATGAGGAGGCGCAGAGAGGGCATGTGACTTGCCCGGGGTCCACCAGGGAAGTCACTCTGATGGTCTGACATAACTTTTTTTTTTTTGCCAGTCCTCTTTTTGGTGATGTCTTGTTCTCTTTGTCATTCTAAGGAACTTTGGGCTCAGGATCTGAACAAAGTCCGCAAGAGGATGACAAAGTTTATCGATGACACGATGAGGGAAACCGCGGAGCCCTTCTTGTTTGTCGATGAGGTGAGTGGGCTTCCTGTGAGCTGTTCGGCAAGGGCTGGTTTGCTTCCAGTTTTTCCTTTCACTCATCCTTTTCTGTAGACTTTATTTTTCCTGTGTGCGTTTCTTGCTTTTGCCATGTAAGGGTGTTTGCTGCCCGGGAGGGCACGGTAGGCACACCAAATTGAAAGGTTTGGGGGGTTCCCGTGAACCGCTGTGATGGTTGCACTTAGCTCTGAGTGAGGCAGCAGGGGCGGTCAGACTGGGGGAGAACTGGGAGCTCCTGTTCCCTGTAATGTCGTGCCCAGAAAGCAGAGTGCTACTCCAGTGTCACTCAATCTTCCAGTTCTTTTTAAAGGGACCAAGAATTGGGGTATTAAATTTCCTGCCTTTTAAATGTTATGATACTGTTCGTGTTTTGTTTATCAAGTTGGTAGGTTCACAAATGGTATTACTATACCTTAAAATTTATTATATATGGGAAGTGTATATTCTTGCAGTAACAAATATTTTAGGGTACACGTTAAAAAGGAAAACATTGTCAGTGAAACGTGTGTCAGTACAGCCTGTTGCTGTCTGAGCTTCTGCATGGAAACTTGGGTCAGGGAGGCCCGGAGACTATCTGTGGAATTAATGTATCTGAGCTAGCATTTCCCTGTGCTGGCACAGACCAGAAAGAACCAGACACCATCCATCCTTGTCTTCATCGTGATGATCCCATCTCTGTGTGTGTGACCCCACCTAGTTCCTCACGTACCTGTTTTCACGGGAGAACAGCATTTGGGATGAGAAGTATGACGTGGTGGACATGCAGGACATGAACAACCCCTTGTCTCATTATTGGATCTCCTCATCACATAACACGTGAGTTTTACCATCAGCCTGGGATAGGTCGCAGGTGAAGGGTGCTATGGCGGACATTCCAGTGCACCGCTTCGGCGAAGCCTGTGGGAGCGGACAGAGCGCAGGGCCACACTGCCCAGACTGGAATATACAGACGCTTCTGGAAGGCGTGGAGGAGTGCACCTCTCTTTCCCAGTTGGCTTTACAAGGATCATCCTTTTTCTGTGGCCCTAAAAACCCAATGAGCAAAGCTGGTGTGTTCATGGTTTGGGCATCTCATAGTAACCACAGCAAAGCACTTGAATTAGTCATTGAACGGACATTTACTGCCTACCTTGTGCTTGCTGGGTCCTAGGGATATAGCAGTAAACAGGGCGGGACAGAAGAGAACAGAAAAGAACAGTGGTTCCCATGTGCTTGGAGGGGAAAGGACCTCCTCTAACAGGGGATGGGAGTTGGTGAGAGGAAAACAAGTGGTGAAGTGAGAAAGGGGGTTTTAGACAAGAACAGCATGTGCAAAGGTCCAGGGGCAGGAGGAACTGAGGAGGTCTGTTAAAACTAAACTGTAGAATCCAGGGTGGGTCAGTGGGGGGCGGGTGTTGTGTGGCGGGCGGGGAGGCCAGTGGGGTCAGCTTGAGTGGAATCTTTAAGTGGCAGCAGGGGCAGTGGGAGGCACTGACGGCTTCTAAGCCAGAGAGCAACATGCTCAAATTTACATCTTTGGAAGCGCACCCTGATTACAAAAGAGGCAACAGACTGGAAGGGAGAAATGATGTTGCACTTACGTTCCAGCATTTAGTCTGCCTTATACGGCGAGAGGGCTAAGGCCTGGTCTCGTGGGCACCCAGAGAGCTACAGATCGGCGCTTTCCCAAGTGTCATTCCAGGCAGGAGCTGGCGGGGCCCTTGAGCTTATCTCCAGGCACTTTGGAAGGCGAAGTCTTTCATGGGCAAATTGCTTTCATGGCTCTCTCTTCCCCACCACACCCATTGGGGTAAGAGCTTGTGTCTTGAAATGGTGAATTCTACCAAACCCAGAAAACAGGAAAAGAACATAAATTCTTAAAAGGGGAACATGATGAGGAGAGGAGAGTGCATAAAAATACATATCTTTATGTCTGATGGATATAGTTCAGGGCATAGTAAATTCCACCAGCAGTTGTTGATCACCTGTTCCGTGCCTGACTCACTGATATCAGAATGATGGCCCGTCCCTGCCCTGTGTAGACCGAGGGCCAGTGGGCAGCCAGGGGAGAGTTGTTAATTTATCATCTGCTATAAATCTCACTCCTGACACCCTTTGACCCAGTTCTCAAAAGAACCCATGGTCTCAACCCTACACGTGGATTATCAACGTGGTTACTGTTCACATCCTGTGACTGTGGCCTGAGTCTAAGGCTTGGCCACACGTTGGCAAGTTTCTGGCCTAGATCCTAACTGTGGGTCTTTCTAGACAGGAAGAACTCAGGCCTTTGGGGACTTGGGTTGAGAAGTTCCCCAAGGACACTCCGAGGTGCAGGCCCGCTTTCTTTCCTTCAGGTACCTCACAGGTGACCAGCTGCGGAGTGAGTCGTCCACGGAGGCGTATATCCGGTGTCTGCGCATGGGCTGTCGCTGCATCGAGCGTGAGTAGCCTTTTCCTGGTGAAGCTAACCCCTGCCTCTAACTGAGGCTAATTGTCACTACCAAGTCCTCAGCCGTGTCGGTGGCCCCTACAGGCCAAGAGCCCAAGTCCCTCTCTGGTTCCACAGCCTGGAGGAGGCTGGTGCTGGGAAGCCACTGGCTATTCAGTGACCTCAGCTTCCCCTTGCCGAGCCCACCTGCCCTTCTGCTGGGCAGGCACAGATGGGGTCCCAGTTGCTCTGGCAGACAGGCACAGACCGAGGGCCTGCCCCCTTGCTGAACTGGCCGGCCCCTGCCGCCTGCAGCTCGATGCTTTTTTTTGTTTGTTTTAAAGGTGAATAGTAGGGGTGAGTGGGACAGGTCAAGGGAGAAACCAGTACTTGTAGCATCTGGAGTAAAGGATGTGGCCATTAATGGCAGGGACCTCTCCCCAGGAGAACATCGTCCCCGCCACAAGGAGTGGTGTTGAGCCTGGCCGGGTTGGAGCCAAAAAGCCATCTGGATAGTGTCCTGATACAATGGAAGGCCTGGGAGGCCAGTGTCCAAGATGGCTTTGCTCTCCTCTGTCCTCCCTTGGTTTCCTTCGCAGCTTTGTTTAGAGGAGGGCAAATCAGTGCCCTTCCAGTTTTAGCCGCTGGCCCAGCCCTGGATGCCATCCTGATCATTCTTGTCACAGTCGATCACAGACACCCCAGGACAGGCGATTGCAGGCACCTGGGCCCGCCCAGGGTCCCGCTGCCTCCTCCCTCCCCCTCCTCCCTCCCCCTCGCCTCCTATCCGCTGGCTGACTCGGCCACCAGAGGCTCGCAGGTGTGTTAGGCTGAGCAAAGGCACAAACCACTGATTTAGGCTCCAATTTTATTAAAACAATTTTATCATGGTATCAACTTTAATAGCACTTATTCCTACAGAGTATCACTTATTTTATACTTTTTTCCCCTCTCGGGAAAAAGCAAGTGTGAAAAAATTAAGTTTGACACTGTCAGCTCCTGTTACCTCTGGGGGATGAAAATACAGGGGATATTCACCTTCTGCATAATCTAACTCTGTTTGAATATTTTACTACGAACCTTTAAGGATAAATTTTCACACTGCTGGGTATTATTTCCACTAGCAGAAAAAGCAAGCCAAGGTTTAGACGAGTAAAATCAGAAAATAAAACACAACATAAATATCTTTATAGAAGAGAAACATTTAAAATAGCTTCTTTTGGACAAATGTATTGAATTACAAAGGGAGCTTTGTTTAAACAACCAAAATCTTCCTATAACTGCGCAGGTGACACAGGTACATAGGTAACACCTGTCCTCCTGTTGATGGCCCCCAAGTGTAATTATTAGGTTTGTCCCCACATTCTAGTAGCTGAACTGGTGTGGGGGTCAGGACTGATCTCGTAACTGGCTGGGGACGTGTCTACCATCGGTGGACTCGTGAGGTGGCGAGCAGGGGATAGGTAGTGAGGTCACATGTTTCTCCCCGCAGTGGACTGCTGGGACGGGCCCGATGGGAAACCCATCATCTACCATGGCTGGACACGGACCACCAAGATCAAATTTGATGACGTTGTGCAGGCCATCAAAGACCATGCCTTTGTCACCTCAAGGTCAGTTGTCTGATTTCCAGGTGGTTCACCTCTAAGGGAAAGGCAGCTAAGGTTGAGCAGACAGCCAGATACCCCTCCGTACCCCACACGCAGACACACACACGGACACAAACATACCAACCCAGGCTTCCTTCCTGACCAAAGTCACTGCCAAGTGTTTGGCTGACTGATGGTGCCCCCTACAGGCCAAGAGCACAAGCCACTGACTTGTTCCAGAGCCTGGAGGAGACTGGCACTGAGAAACGATGTGGCTGTTTAGTGACCTCTGCTCCCCCTTGCTGAGCCCATGTGCCCCTCCGCTGGGCAGGCACAGTTGGGGTCCGCAGCCACTCTGCCAGGCAGGCTCAGACGGAGTGCCTGCCACCTTGCCCCTGCCACCTGCAGCTTCCCCGTGATCCTGTCCATCGAGGAGCACTGTGGCGTGGAGCAGCAGCGCTACATGGCCAGAGTGTTCAAGGAGGTGTTTGGTGACCTGCTGTTGACGAAGCCCACGGAGGCCAGTGCTGACCAGCTGCCCTCGCCCAGCCAGCTGTGGGAAAAGATCATCATCAAGGTAGGCGGCCCGGGGCCGCAGTCATTCATTCCGGAGAGCCAGAGGCTCAGCACGCAGGCTCCAGGTCCCACTGCCCTGGCTCGTGCTGCCCTCCTTACTAATCCGTGACCCTGGGCAAGGTCAGTTAGCCTCTCGGTGCCTCTGTGTCCTCGTCAGTCTGGGGAGGGCGGGTAATAATAGAACCGCATGTTTCGTGGGCTGTGTGAGAATGCTTAGAGCTGCACCGGCGCCATTGCAGTGCTATGTAAATGTTAACTCGTGCATCCTTTTGGCAGACCTTCACCATGCCCCTTCCCGAGTCCCACACAATGTGCTAGGGGTGCTCGCACCCTTGGGACCTTCCAGTCTAGTGTGCGAGGTGGACTGGAGGTGGACCGTTGCCCCGAAGGGGCTACATATACTCATAGGTGGCATGCCAAGTGCTATGGGAGAGATGAGTGATAGCTGTGCCCAAGAGTGCCAAGGAAACCATGCACGGGCTGACACCGGGTATCTGTATGACTAGGATAAAGAAACCAGATACACAGTGGCTGGAAGCACATAAGAGTTTATTTCTTCCTCATCTGAGGGAGAGTGTTCTGGAAGCTTTGAAGTCCGACCTACAAGGTCGTCTGGGGACCCCGTGTGCTGTTTTGCACTCCCTTGGGGATGAGGTTTTCAACTGGGGTTGCACAGATCCCCAGGGAATCCACAGATAGAATTCAGGAGGGGTGACATGTGAACTTTGGGAAAAAATGTTGCCTCTTTATTTTTATTAACCTATAAGTAAAACTTAACATTTCCTTCCATTATGAATATTGGCAACAAGCCACTTGGGGCTTTGTTACCAGGAGAAATCATGGATATTTTCATATCACATTTACAGTTACTGCAAATACTTCAGAGTAATGTGGTGCTCATCACCACTTTGAAATTATGGTAGTTATTAGAACTGCCTCTAGATCTTAGTATAAGATATTAATAAAGAAAACACATCCTTTGTATATTGCAAATATTTTTTACTTAATATACTAATAATTGTATTTCAACATAATTAGTTTCTCTTATAATCCTTTTAAAAAAATATTTATGCATTTTTAAAGAGAGGGGAAGGGAGGGAGAAAGAGAGGGAGAGAAACATTGATTGATTGCCTCTTGCGCGCACAGGGCATGCAGGTGTGTGCCCCGACTGGGGATCGAACCGGTGACCTTTTGCTTTACAGAACGATGCCCAACCAACTGAACCACACTGGTCAGGGCTGTCTTACAATCTTATACATTATAAACATCATTCTGAGAAAAGGGGTCCTTAGTCTTTTCGCAGACTTCAAAGGGAGATCGAGGCACGAGTGGTGAAGGCTCTGCCCGAGGGCACTGTCCTGGTGTGTGTGGTGGAGCTCCAGCTTGCGGGAAGGGGAATGTGCAGGGATCCAGGGCCAGCGATTTCTGGTAAATGTGTAGATGTCAGCTGTACACCTCCCAGCCTGCCCCATTCAGTGCTCAAGGACCTAGTCACACAACCACACCACATGCAAGGGAGCCTGGGATACGCATTCTCTAGTTGGGCAGCCATTAGTGGAAGGAGAAAGGTGGATTTCATTGACCACTAGCAGAATGATGTGAAAGGATGGATATGTGTGTACTAGGCAGATACGCTGGGAACAATCGCTATGTTCCCACCTCAGGAGGTCACGGTCTAGTGGGGAGACCGACCCATCAACAAGTAGTAACCAGCAGTGTGAGGGGGCATTGGTGCCCGCAGGTCGAAAAGCACCAGTGTATTTGGAGGATTTGGCTAAGATCCTGGGGCCGTTTTCCCTGAGACACCAGGGGAAGGCAAGACAAGAGGTGAAGGGAGCTTAGCCCGGGAGGGCCCACAGCTTCTCAGGCATTTGGTCACTGAGTTTTCAGGGGATCTCATGGCATTTCTGTTCCCAGCTCATTTGACACTTCCCTCTGTTTCTGTTGGGACAGCTCTCTGTGTGTCCCCAGGGATTTCCCGCTCTTGTTTTAGGGCTTGAAGTCGCCTTTGAGGGCAACCATTGCCCCACCTGTGGTACTTCATGGCTCACTGCGTCCTATTGCAGGGAAAGGGGATGGAAATAGCATTCGCGACACCATCAGCGTGTGCCATGCACTGGTCCTGGGCTCGGCATGGCCGTGTTTGCTTATCCTGTCTCATCGTAGCCCTGCGAGGCGTACGCAGGCTCCCAGCCCACTTTACAGGTGTGGGCACTGAGGTCCAGAGGTTAAGTGACTCAGCTGAGGTTACTTAGTTCCTGCCAAAGAACTAAATTCAAGGCTGTTCAAGCCAGACCACTTCTGTCATGCTTCGTTGTTTATAGGTATCTTACGTGCCCCTTGGCTTACAGGAACCTACAGGGATGTCATTACACTCAGCTGACAGAGGAAGTTATTGAGTTTGAGAAAGAGATTGTCACATGGCCAAGGGCACACAGCTAGTAAGGTGATAGGCCTTGAATTCAAACCCATGTCTGACTCCCAATCCTGAACTCTCTTCGCTAGTTCACCACTGCCTGGGACTTACACATGCTTGTCTAGGTGGGTGGTCAGTACTCACCCAGGTGAGCCTCTCGTTGTCATCATGTTAGTCTTACAGGTGAGAAATATGAGGCTCAGAGAAGCGTGGCCACCTGCCCTGTATCACATAGCTGATAAGGCGGCAGCAGTGCTCTTTGCACCAAGTCTTCTCCCTCTACACCCTCAGTGTGCCCTCCGCTGCCCTGCACGCACTCTGTCCCCTGGACTGGCCGTGACCCTGCCTTCCCCTCTGCGTGCCAGAGAATGGCAGGCATACGGGTGGCATCATCGGCTCACCAAGTACTTACCGTGCACTTACTCTCTGCTATGCTACCACAGGGGCTTCAACAGGGAATGAAACAAAGTCTCAGCGGACCTTTAACCATTTTTAATGGTCCACTTGAGTGGTCCTCATGGGACTTATATTCTAGCAGGGAAGCTAGAAGACAGGTACACAAAACACATAGACCAAGAGTATGAAAAATAACGACCAAGGGCTAGAGAGCGAATGAAGGGACGGGAAGGGAAGCGAGGGCTATTTTCAGATCAAGTAGCTGAGGAAAGCGCCTCTGAGGAGGTGGCCCCGAGCTGGGCGTATTGGGAGAGGAGCGAGGCCGGGAGGACAGACGGTGCGAAGGCGCTGAGCTGTGACGCCGCAGTGGGTGCTTGCTGGGTCTCCAGGGGGACAGGTGACGGGTACTCTTTCCCCTCAGCATAAGAAGCTGGGCCCCCGAGGCGACATCGATGTCGACATGGAGGACAAGAAAGACGAGCACAAGCAACAGGGTGAGCTGTACATGTGGGACTCCATCGACCAGGTGAGCCTCTCGCACCCCTGCCCAGGGTCCTGCGTGCACCCAGCGCTGCCGGGTCTCTGAGAGCGCTGCTGCCTAATACCATTTTGACCCAAGTGATTTGCCATTATAGTGAAACTTTATTTTTCTTTTATGTTTTTAATGTTTTATTTTGAAATAATTTCATATTCAGTGTAACACACTATACACTTACACCGCCCCACCCCACACACAAAGAATATACTTCACCCAGATTCCCCAAGCACTAACATCTACAGTATAATTACTCTAACCAGGAAGTTACCATTGGCATAATACTGACTAATTCACGGGCCTTACTCCAGTATCGCCAGTTTGCCCACTAATGTCCTTTTTATGGTCCAAGAACAGATTCTGGATGCAACAAGGCGTTTAGCTGTCCTAACTCCTTAGCATCTTCCAGCCGGAGACAGTTCCGCTGGCAACCGTACTTCTTGACGAGAACAGGCATTTTGAACACTGACACCACTTCTCATATCCCCTAACCTAACATGCAGATCCACTTGAGTGTATTTTTACACGTCTACTCTTACATCCTAGAAATAAACATTAAAAGTTGGTTAAAATTTAAATAAAGAATGAAGTCACAATTGAATGTCGAAGAAAGCGTCTCTAAACAAATGGGCTAAGAAATCCTGTAAGTCTTTAAAAAGTGAATGAAATAGAAAAAGACAGTTATTAAAAAAAGAAAAAGACAGTCATGAGGACATAAAAAGCAATTCCATCATTCATAAAGGCATCGAATTAAATATGGAATAGAAACTTGATATTAAGTCATATCTACCCTTGGATACACTGAATAGAAAAGTTCTGAAAATGCCAAAAGAAACTCCAAATAAATAGATGTTTTCAAAGAAAGGCCTCAAAGGGGATCGTTTTTTGTGGAACTACCATGAATGCCTATGAAAGTGGGAAAGGCGAGCCCCCAGGTAATGCCAGGGTGATGGTGCCAGGCAGGGACTGTGGGCCCCATGGTGGATGGGGTAGAGACTTTGGGGACAAGTTAATACTGGTTGCACTTTCTAGAAATGGACTCGGCACTATTGCGCCATCGCTGATGCCAAGCTGTCCTTCAGCGACGACATTGAGCAGACCATGGAAGAGGAGCTGCCCCAGGTAGGTGGAGACCTCGGTGGTTCCTCTCATCTCTTTGGGTGCCAGGGCCTCCCGGGCTCTTCTCTGATTGGCTGGCTGGCCTAGGGCTTAACCAGTGAGGTTCAGGGGTCATTCCTGCTCTCCGAAGGGTCTCACTGGCATGTGTTGCCTTGAGAAAACGGGGGCACTTGGATGTTTTGTCCGGCCCCATCCACTGGCCTGGTCTCCAGTTTTCCCTTCAGGCTGCTGGTCATCCTTGGTACTTCTTGAGGGTAGCTCCAGGGCATTGTGGCTCTCAGACGTCCCTTGTGATAGGGTGAGGGCTGTCCTGGGGATCCCTTACTCCTTGTCTCAGGACCTTAGCAGGCTACCACAGACGGGGGCTGTCTAGAGCAGGTTGGCAGGCAGGTGAGGCCAGTGGAAACTGTCTTCCCAGACCTCGTGGGGTGAGGGCGAGCTGAGACCAGCCTCTACCTGTTTTCAGTCCCCCGAATCAGCGTGTGAAGAGGGGCCAGTCTCGTGATCCTGGGTGTCTGGTTCAGGTGTTCAGAAACCCCTCCTCTCTTTGCGGCCCAGGATACACCCCCCACAGAGCTGCATTTTGGAGAGAAGTGGTTCCACAAGAAGGTGGAGAAGAGGACGAGTGCTGAGAAGCTGTTGCAGGAATACTGCTCCGAGATGGGGGGCAAGGATGGAACCTTCCTGGTGCGGGAGAGCGAGAGGTTCCCCAATGACTACACCCTGTCCTTCTGGTAATGGCCCTCTGCCTGGGGCGTGCCTCCCACCTTCTCACAGCTGGCCAGATGGGGGTTGGGTGGCAAGTAGTGGGAGCTCAGGCCACACCTGGGCCAGAACCCAGACTTTAATTTAGTGAGCTGTCTGTGTGGGGGCAGGACTTGGGCGAGGTGGGGGAGGCCCCAAAAACTTGGCAGTCAGGATTAGTGGTATTTCAATGCAATGTTAAAAAAAATCAAAAGTAATGCAAAAAAAATTGTGATGAACAAAATATCAACATTTGTAATAAAAACAGGACCTGACTCTGCACTTAAGACAATGTAGCCTCACTCCCCTTCCCCTGATCCCAGCTCTGGGCCAGGTGATATGACCCTGGGCAGTTCCCTCAGCCTCCTGGATTCTCCCTCTCCTTGTCTCTAAAATAGAGATTCTAAAAGCAACCTTAATTGAGCTGTCGCGAGCCTTCTCATTCATTCCTGCATTCGCTCACTCACTCACTCATTCACCTATGCCTTCATTCTCTAAAAGGTATTTATCACGTGCTTGCTCTGTAGTAGGTACAATGCGTTAGCCGTGGTCAGACAGACAGGATCTCTGTCCTGATGGAGATTAGTCTGGTGGGGAAGAGGGACAATGAAAAATTAATCATGCCAAGGATCCATAATTGTAGTTGTGGCAAGTGCCACGAGAAAAACGCACGATGTTGCAAAAGTCTGTTAGAGAGGGATCTCGTGCAGTCCTGGGGTGGGGGGTGGGGGCTGATGGTCAGGGAAGACTCCCTGAAAGAAGCGGTATTTAAATTGAGACCTGAAGGATAAACGTTATAATAAAATACAAATAATTCCGATGCCTCACACATTCTTACCATGTGCCAGGCAGCATTCCAGGCACATTTTGTGTGGGGTCTTGTTTAGTCCTCAGGACAACTCTGTGAGGCAGGTGCCATTCTTATCTGCGTTTGACCGCTAAGATGATGACACAGAAGCTCAGAGAGGACAGACAGGTCATGTGGCAGAGTCAGAATTTGAACCGAGGTCTTCTGGCTCCAGAGTAGGAGTTACGTAGGTAAAAGAGGGCAGTGGGTGGAAGAGGGAGGTAGAATGTTCTGGTATTCAGAAAAGGACCAACCTGTGCTAAAGCCTGGGGTCTCTTCTAGGAGCAGAGGGAGACCTGTGTGGCCACACCTAGTGTCCCCCTCCCAGGACCCCCGGCTGCACTCCTGGCCCCTATCTGTGTGCTCTGACGCCCAGGTGCAGGGCGGCCTGCTGGCCTGGCCTGGCACTGATGCTGTTCCTCTGCCCACAGGCGGTCCGGCCGGGTCCAGCACTGCCGGATCCGCTCCACCATGGAGGGTGGGGCCATGAGGTACTACCTGACTGACAACCTCACGTTCCCCAGCATCTATGACCTCATCCAGCACTACCGTGGGACACACCTGCGATGCGCCGAGTTCGAGCTCCGGCTCACAGACCCCGTGCCTAACCCCAATCCCCACGAATCAAAGCCGTAAGTGAGCCCAAGCTCTTAGGCCACATGTCCATGGGTTTAGCCAGGTACAGACACCCTTCCAGACTGTGGTCATCAATCAGAAAAGCCTTCTTTACGGGTGCACTGGGGTCCATTAAAGTTCCCAGGGTGGCCACAGTTTCCAAATACCTGCCTCCCCCTTTGTGCCATTTCTTTCTTCTCCCTTCCTTTCTTTTACTTTTACCTTCATAGTCTTGAACTCCTGGGCCTTGGTTTCCAGAGATTAATTTTGGCCCAGTGATGTCTTTTTATTTGTCAAAGATCATTCCTGTTTGTCCTGAAAGCGAATAAGGAAAAAGTAATGATAAATGTTTCCCCTTCATTTTTTACCTGGTAAAGCGAATATCAGTAATGCCTTGCAAAGGGTTAACCAATTCTGGAAACAAGGAAAAATACAAAACTTTTTAAGCAGGAAGCTGCTAAAGTACACATTTCTGAGAAAGCCGTATAACTTACAGCCACTTTATTTTTCATTTCTCTTGTCTGTACGCATACAGATTGGCTTTTAAATTTTGCTGTTTCACATCTTTAAAAGTAAGCAGAGGACCAACAAAACAAACAAACAAAAAAACCTGTCTAAAATGCTATTTACTCCCTGTGGCCTCGGCCTCTGATTCTCTTTGCCACCCTCCAATAGATACTAGCAACTCAGGGGCGGGCAGGTGGGGAGGCGGGGTAAAGATTGTTGATTTATTCCCCTGTGCTGCAAACAGACTCACTAGATGAACGTCTCACCCACCCAAGCTATGTCTTGGTGGTGCTTTTACAAGTGTGATTGTTAGAGGTGTTTTGGATGGGAGGCCCACTGGTTTCCACAGTGGTTTCTGGGGCAGTTAGGTATCCTCGAGCCTGTTGTGTTCACCTCTGCGGGGAACCCTCACTTGGCCGCTTCCTGGCCCTGTGCTGCAGGTGGTACTATGACGGGCTGAGCCGTGGAGAAGCGGAGGACATGCTGATGAGAGTTCCCCGGGACGGCGCCTTCCTCGTCCGGAAGCGGGAAGGCAGTGACTCCTATGCCATCACCTTCAGGTAAGCGCGGGGGATGGGGCCTGCTGCGTGCTCTCCCGGGGAGGCTCCGGAAGGCCAGGCGTGGAGAACACAGGGGAACCTACCTGCAGGTAGAGGTTTAGCTCAGTGTTCTCTCCCTAGAGGGTCATCAATGATGACGGCAATAACAATAGCAAAAGCGGCCTACGTTAATAGGTGCTTTCAGTGGGCTGGGCACTGGTCTGTATTCCTACGACCTGTGCTCGTGGCCGTTATTTTTCAGGGGAGGAAACCGAGGCACAGAGAGGTTGAATAACTTTCTGAAACATACAGCCAGCAAGTAGCAGGGCTGGGATTCAAACCTAGGCATTTCTGGTAGCCCAGATCCGTGATGTTAGAGATCTGAGTTTCTCCCAGCTTTACTTGCCACCCAACACTGCCTGTGAGAAGGCCCTATGGGCCAGCCATCTCTAGGACTCTGGTTCTCTACGTTAATTCCACCCCACGACACCGGACTCCTTCAGTTTCCACCCATGACGCTGTCGGAGGTAGGGTCCGGACCCACTTCATCATGTTGCCCTCCGCCTGCCCAGCCCCCTGTGGATTCTTGATGCTAATAGAAGACTGGCTACTGTATGAGTTCCTAACTAATGTCCCAGACGCCGGGCTGTCTTTGAGGCTTCAGCTGGTTGAGTCCTTCACTGTGGCCGGTGAGGGATAGATCCAGTCATCACAAGGAAGGACGTGGAGACTCAGAGAGGGAAAGTGAGCTGCCTAGAGCCCCACAGCTCCCCTCCAAAGCCTGTGCTCTTCACCGTGAGGGTCAAACCTGACCTGCGGCTATTTTGACCAGCCTGCATGGTGACGTTAAAAACCGAGAAATTTCACTTGAAAATTCAGATTGCTGCTTACGAAAGGCGGGAGGAGGTGGCAGCTATGGGCACATGTTCCCACGCAGCGAGGGAAGCGACCAGCTGACGGTAGGGGCCCTGGTGTGCCCAGGCTGCTCCGGTTCCTCGCAGTCCTATGGCGCTGGCCCACCCCCCCGGGTTCCGCTGCTAGGCTGCCCCTCTGCCCCAGTATCTCCGAGCTGCCTTCCTGCGCATGTGTGTGGTGGCGGGGCGGGGGTGGGGAGTGACTGTCATTATCGCTGCTCTTTACTGAGGACCTACTATGTACTGGCCCTGGCCAGCGTGGCTCTTTTGTGTCTTGTGCTGCCAGCAGGGAGGCCCTGGGCTTCTTGGCCTTGGCCTTGCCCTTTGCCCTTTGCCCTTTTCCCCGAAGCTCTTAGTGGCGCCCCCTCCACCTGGATGGGGCTGTGCTGGTTTGATCGAACACCTGCTGCGCCAGCCACCGTGCTGGCTGTTGGCGTTCATGTTGTAGTCTTGTCCGTCAGGATGCTGTTGGGTACACTTGACAGACACCAAACTCAATGGCGCAAACAATCAAAAGAGGTGGGGTTTGCTGGCTGCCTGCTGAGATGCTCCCACAGGCCTGGATGGCAGTCCTCGGGAGGCTGGCTCTGTGTGTCACGCTGCTGCTCTCTGTGCTTCATTCCCCGGTGGCTGTAACTGGGGGGCCAGGACAGGGCCCAGCAGAAAGGACGAGTCCTGTCATGTGCCCCCACTGGCCCCCTGCTTGAGCTGGATGCCATGATTCTCACTGGCACCTTTGAGCTGGCGATGGGGTTACGGTCAGTTCACTGGAACCATGTAGATGAAGATTTTTTTTTTTTTGAGTATATTTTATTATGCTATTACAGTTGGCCCATTTTTTTCCTCCCCTTTATTCCCCTCTGTCCTGTATCCCCCTTCCCACCAGCATCCCCCACCCCTTAGTTCATGTCCATGGGTCATACATATAAATTCTTTGGCTTCTCCATTTCCTATACTGTTCTTAACCTCCCCCTGTCTGTTTTGTACCTATCATTTATGCTTCTCATTCCCTGTACCTTTTCCCCCATTCTCCACCCTCCCCCTCCCTGCTGATGACCCTCCATGTGATCTCCATTTCTGTGATTCTGTTCTGTTCTAGTTGTTTGCTTAGTTTGTTTTTGTTTTTAGTTTCAGTTGTTGATAGTTGTGAGTATTCTGTCATTTTACTGTTCATAGTTTTGATCTTCTTTTTCTTAGGTAAGACCCTTTAACATTTCATATAATAAGGGCTTGGTGATGATGAACTCCTTTAACTTGACCTTATCTGGGAAGCACTTTATCTACCCTTCCATTCTAAATGATAGCTTTGCTGGATAGAGTAATCTTGGAAGTAGACCCTTGCCTTTCATAACTTGGAATATTTCTTTCTAGCCCCTTCTTACCTGTCAAGTTTCTTTTAAGAAATCAGCTAATAGTCTGATGGGAACTCCTTTTTAGGTAACTGTCTCCTTTTCTCTTGCTGCTTTTAAGATTCTCTCCTTACCTTTAATCTTGGGTAATGTAATGATGATGTGCCTTGGTGTGTGCTTCGTTGGGTCCAACTTTTTTGGGACTCTCTGAGCTTCCTGGACTTCCTGGAAGTCTATTTCCTTTGCCAGATTGGGGAAGTTCTCCTTCATTATTTTTTCAAGTAAGTTTTCAATGTCTTGCTCTTCCTCTTCTCCTTCTGGCACCCCTATGATTTGGACATTGGAGCATTTAAAGTTGTCCCAGAGGTTCCTAAGTATCTCCTCATTTTTTCAAATTCTTGTTTCTTCACTCTGTTCTGGTTGAATGTTGATTTCTTCCTTCTGCTCCAAGTCATTGATTTGAGTCCCGGTTCCCTTCCCTTCACTGTTGGTTCCCTGTACATTTTTCTTTATTTCACTTTGCACAACCTTCACTTTTTCCTCAATTTTGTGAGCATACTCAACCATTTCTGTGAGCATCCTGATTACCAGTGTATTGAACTCCGCATCTGATAGGTTGGCTATCTCTTCATCGCTTAGTTCTGTTTTTGGAGCTTTGATCTGTTCTTTCCTTTGGGCCACATTTTTTTTGTCTCTGTGCAATTGTTATGTTGTAAGGGGTGGCGCCTTAGGTATTTGTCAGGTGGGGCAATCCACGTGCTGCCTTGTGGCGCTGTGTGTGAGAGAGGGACCAGAGAGGAAACAGTGCCACTTAGCTCTCTGCAGCGTTCAGTCACTTCCCCTGCTACCCACAAGCAAATTGGGCCCTTTTGGTGCTGGTTTCTGGGTAGGTGGTTTTGTGTACGTTCTAGGACCCTGTGGGCTCCTCCCACAAATTCTCCTGTGAGGCTGGGAGTTTCTGCTGCTTCCACAACCCCCGCAGGTTTTTACAGCGAGAGGTTCTGAGGCTTTCTTTCCCCGCCCTGGAACCCTGGCTTTCGCGGTCTGTCTCACTCCCTTGTTGTTCCTCCCAGTTTGTCCGCATGCAAATGTGGGACCACCAGCTGCTGTCTCGACTGCTGCCACCTGGTCGCCTGGTCCTTTAGCCGCCACTTTGCTGTGTTCTCTCCGCCCTGGCTTCCCGTCTCTGTCTCCATCTCCACCCCTGCTACCGGTCTGGATAAATGTTTCTTCTTTAACTCCTTGGTTGTTGGACTGCCATACAGTTTGATTTTCTGGCAGTCCTGGTTGTGTGTGTGTGTTTTTTAAATTTGTTGTTGTCCTTCTTTTGGTCATGTGAGGAGGCAAAGTGTATCTACCTGCTTCTCCATCTTGGCTGGAAGTCTGCAGATGAACATCGATGCTTGATTTATGTATGCCCACTATTCTTTTTTATTTTTTCCTAAGATTTTATTTATTTTTAGAGAGAGGGGAAGGGAGGAAGAGAGGGAGAGAAACATCAATGTGTGGTTGCCTCTCGCCCTGCCCCCCACCCACAGCCCCACTGGGGACCTGGCCCGCAACGCAGGCATGTGTTCTGACTGGGAATCAAACCAGTGACCCTTTGGTTTGCAGGTGGGCACTCAACCCACTAAGCCACACCAGCCAGGGCCTATGTATGCCCACCATTCTGTTTGCATGTCTGTCGTCCCCATGAGTTTGGAGACATGCTAAAATCCTGAGTTTTTGATTTTTAGGAATCAGTAAATGTTCAATGAGCACCTACTATGTGCTAGTCCCTGTGCTGGGCTCCAGAAATGCAGGAGTGACAAAAATAGCCTGGTTCTGCTCTCACAAGGCCAACAGTCTGGTGGGGATGAGAGATGTCATGTTACTCTCAAGTGTTTCTTGCCGTTAACCAGCTTTTTCCTAGTTCGCATGGGCTGGGAGACAGCAGGTGATCAGTAAGTGCTGGCTAAATGAGCCTCTCTGTCAGGGGCCTCAGTCCAGCAGGTGGTGTCTCGAGGAGGAGGGGAATGGAAGGCTATTTCCATTGTGTGAGATGGTGAGTGTCTGGCTTTCACCCTCTGCATGCCTTTTGGGGGCCCTCAGTCATCGTAACAGTCAAAAATGACCTCCTCCTACACTGGCTGAGTCGCTGAGTTGGTTGGAGTGTCAGCCCATACACCAGAAAGTTGCTGGTTCGATCCCTAGTCAGGGCACATACCTAGGTTTCAGGTTTGATCCCCAGTTGGCACATGTATAGGAGGCAACCAGTTGGTGTTTCTCTCTCACAATAATATTTTTCTTTCCGTTCTCTCTCCCATCCTCTCTCTCTCTAAGATTAATAATTAAAAAGAAAACAACATATCCTTGGGTAAGGATTAAAAAAAACAACACAACTCCTGTCCTGGACACACATACTTTTTCATACTTACTTGGTCAGGGCGTAGGGTGGACATCGCTGTCCCTCGTTGCCTCTGGGAGGGTAGCCACAGAAACAGAGTGCTGTAATGTTGTGTCACAGGTGCCACAGCGACAGGCCAGGCAGGGTGACGGGGAACAGGCATTCTGGGGGATGGGGAGGGGGATGTGCTCCAGGCAGAGGAGGACATAGGTTGGGGGCCCTCCCCGTACATACGTTTGTGGGGTACCTCTCCTGGGCCGGGTGCGGTTCTGGTCTCTGAGAGCGTACATTGGACCTCTGGGTAGATTTCCACAGCAGAGGAGAAACATTGGCTTTCAGATCCTTGGGAAGAGGTGAAGTTGTTGTCTGGGTGTGCAAAGTGGGAGGCCTCCCTCGGTGGGACCAAGGGTGTCTTAGTGAAGCTAAGACCTCAGGATGCGGTGACCACCGACTTGTAGCAACACGTATGCCTGAAATCACAGCTCATACTCTAGCCCTGCCCCCGTCTCCTCCTCTTGCCCAGGGAAGCTGGTTTTGACTCGACCTTGGTTCCGTTTTCCTAACAGTTCATTTATTAAGCACCCTCTGGGTGCAGGACACATCGCAAAGGGCTTACCCTGGGTGACCTGACAGACAGTCGTCCTGAGACTCTCCAGGAGACAGGTGCTCCAGCTCCCCAGCGCTGCGGCGAGGAAACAGGCTCAGAGAGGCCACCCAAGGAAGCAGCCAGAGCCTGCCCGGGCTCTTAACACCCTGCAGCGTCCCTGCCCTGGGGGGCTTTTGTAAAAAGCTTTAAAATTAATTTTTAATTGTCTAAGTATATTCTTCTTATAAAAATGGAGACATTGCAGTGAAGGCTAAAGCCCCTTGTGGTCCTGTTTATCTCAATCCTTGTCCTCGTCGAAAGCACAGGTTTCTAACTAGTGTCTCCATCTAGAAAAAAAAAATTACCCACATATGTTATATACCTATGGAAAATATATAGTGCCATCTGTGTGTGGGTAGTCTGTTTTATTTTTAAAAATACAAATGGGATCATACTATGGTTTTATTCTGCAACTTGTTTTTCTATTCAACCGTATTTCTTTAAAAAATTTATTAAAATATCACTGCAAGTAAGCTACTGAAACAGAAGTCTTCTAGCATTTTTTAACAGGGCTTTTTTGAAGAAATGGCTTAAACAGGATGTGTGTTTTATTTTAAACCGTAAAAAAATGTCTCTAAGGTGCAACATTTTTAAAAAGATGAGTAGTTTACCCATAGTAACTGCTGTTAGACAGTTTTAATAAAAAGATGCTCTTGGCTGTTAAGTTAAGGTCAAAACTGCTCTTCCCAAATGTTTCTATTCCTGCTGATAAAAGCTAGTAAGACTGAGGAGTCTGTTTTGTTTTGGATTTTTTTTTCTGCCTCTTGCTTCAAATGAGTGACAAAATAGAAGACTTGTTTCCTTGCCCTGGCCAGGCGGCTCAGTTGCTTGGAGTCTTGTCCTGTGTACCAAAGGGTTGTGGGTTCGATACCTGGTCAGGGCACATGCGTAGGCTGTGGTGTCAACCCCCAACTGGGGTGCGTAGGGAAGGCAACCGCTCAATATTTCTCTCCCACATGAATGTTTCTTTCTGTCTTTCTGTCTGCCTGTCTTTCTCTATCTGGCTCTCCCTGTCCCCTCTAAAATCAATAAAACATATCCTCGGGTGAAGATTAAAAAAAAACAACACAGACTTATTTCCTTTTGGGGAAAAAAATGCCATTGTTGCACTAGTCGGGACATTTTTAGATAAGATTTAAGGATTTAGGCTTGAAGTCCCAGAGTTCTAGAGACTGGCAAACATTTTCTGTAAAGGACCAGAAAATAAATATTTTAAGCCTTTCAGGCCGTATGGTCTCTGTTGCAACCATTCCGTTCTGCCATTATAGAGTGAACGCAGCCACAGGCAATATGTAAATGATGAATGTGGTCGTGTTTCAATAAAACTTTACATACAAAAGCAGGGATGGGTTGGATTTGGCCTGTGGGTCACAGTTTGCCAGCTGTGATCTGATGTTCCCAAAGTCAAGTCCTGTAGCTGGGGAGGAGGGGAAGGGCTAGAGGAGTTAGCTGTTAAATCACTGAGCAGTATTTCTTCTGAGGTACAGACTCTTCTGTGTCTGTTTTGAAAAGACCCACGTCATTGTATTCCGTGGGCGCGTTGCACCCTGTTTATTATCTGGTCCCCTAAGGATGGATGACTACGTTGTTTCTGAGAGGTGGGAATTATGTAGCAGTTGTTTGGCTGCCAGCATCTCAGTGTACCAGCCCTTTGCGGTCTTCCCCCTCCAGGGCCAAGGGCAAGGTAAAGCACTGTCGCATCAACCGGGACGGCCGGCACTTCGTGCTGGGGACCTCCGCCTACTTCGAGAGTCTGGTGGAGCTCGTCAGTTACTACAAGAAGCACGCGCTGTACCGAAAGATGAAACTGCGCTACCCTGTGACTCCCGAGCTCCTGGAGCGCTACAATATGGTAGGTGGTTGACTCCCTCGTCGTTTGGTGGAATATCTTGTCTGAGGTTGTCATTCATCTGTTCATTCGGCACAACTTTATTGAGCACTTACCATATGTCTGATACTTCTCTAGTCCTAGGGATATAAAATTGCAAACAGTGGACAAAGACCATGCCCTCATGTGCTTATAGTCTAGTGTGGGGGAGACAGATAATAAATGAAATAAATTTAAAAATATACAGAGCATCGCAAGGTGGCGATAAGTGCTACGAAGAAAAACAGACTGGGAAGGTGGGCAAGGTTCCCCAGGTGGCCTGGTCGGGGCTCACTGAGGAGACATTTGAGCAGACATCAGCAGGGGTGAAGGAGTGAGTCATGCAGCTGGGCGGAGGAAGAACAGCAAGTGCAAAGGCCCTGAGGCGAGGACTGCCTGGAGGTGCAGAGAGGAAGCCGGGGCGGCTGGAATTGAGTGAGCCAGGGTGGGGGTAGAATTTAGTAAGAATAGGGATTAACAGGGAACTACCTGGTGTAGGGCCATTGTAAGACACTGGCTTCTATTCTGAGCCATTGGAAGGCCCTGAGCGGAAAAGAGACCTGATCTGATTACCTTGTCTCAGTTCCTATCAGGTACATTTATTCACTTATTAACAAGAGATTTATTGTACACCTACCATGTGCTAGGAACTGTTCTAGATCCCGGGAGTACAGTGGAACAAGGCTGCCCTGGGAAATTTGGGTTCTAGCCAGGGGAGCTGGATAACAAGCAGTCACAGAATTAAGATACCTTCGGGCAGTATGAATTACAAGGAAGAAAATCAAACAGGATGATGCCATAGGGGTGGGTGTTCTGGTAGATTGGGGTAGGGGAGGTCAGAGAAGACTTCATGCCGAGGGTTGAGATGTGAGCAGGAACCTAGAAGAGGGAGAGAATTGGCCACAGCTGCTGTGACAGAAGCTGGTTCTAGATGGGGGAGCAGCTGCTGCACAAGCCCCGAGGCTCTGAGGGACAGAAAGTTGGGTGGTGTGGCCAGAGCCTAGTGAAAGAGAGGCAGAGGGAGGGTAGGGTCGCTTTTCAGCTTGTGTAGCAAATGTTTAACCAGTTCTCTGCAGAAGGAAGCCCCAGTTTGTGGCACTGGCCAATTTCTGTGGTGTAAATACTTCATGGTGGCCAGTTTCAAGGGACTGACACTGACTGCGGCTCAGGAAGAGACATACGACATGCTCCAGCCCACTCAGGGTTGGCATTTTAACAGGAGCACAGTGCCTTGCACATAGTAGGCCAGGATAGGGCCTTTCTCATTTTGGAGTAAAGTTTCCAAATTTGAGGGAACTTCTTTATAGCTTCTTACTGTCTCTCCCCACAAGACATGGGTAAAACTGAGGTTTCATCTCTTCTACCCGGGGGCCTGAAACCCCAGGAGCACCTGAACCCTTGTTCTGTGTAGGGGCTGTCCCAGGAGCATGGATGCTGCATTTATTTTTCTTTGTTCTTTTTCAGGAAAGAGATATAAACTCCCTATATGATGTCAGCAGAATGTATGTGGATCCCAGTGAAATCAATCCTTCTATGGTACAGTCTCGACCTTTAATTCACACTATTTTCTGGTCACTAGATTGACACGGAGTCTACACCCCAGCCGTAATTGGGCGAGGGAACATTTTGGGAAACTTGGCCAAAAATTTTCTCTTCTTTTTTCTTTCTTTCCTCCTGCCTTCCTTCCTTTCCTTCCTTTCCTCCCTTCCCTCCCTTCCTTCCTGGAAATGATGATTGACAGTATGACATCTCATGTCACGGAAGAGGTTAATAGAATTCTTCCTAATGTGACCATGCCTTGCTAAAATTCTGAGGTTTGATGAATCACCTTTGGGCCACATGGCTTCTAATTAAAAGTTTTTCAAATGTTTCCTGCTCACTGACTGAGTCGGTGGTGTTTATAAATTCCGCCTGGTTCACTGACCTCCGTGCAGGGCGAACGCTATCTCATATTCCCACCCCGGCTGTGGTGTAATTTCGTGCAGGTAGGTTGGGTTTTACTCTGAGCCCCTAGCTCCTCCTCACTCTGGTTTCATCTCACACATAGTTTGAGCCTGCATAGGAAGAATGATGGGAGTTTTCTGTTTGAGGGGCTATCTGGCACACAGCTGGTATAAAATCCTTTATCAGGAAGGGGTCCCGCTGGTGGGCTCTGCAGAAAGCCAGAGACAAACTTATTGCTTTTAAAACTTATAATCCTTGGCCAATGCAAATCCCTTTTAGCGAGAAGTGAAGTCTTGGACAGCGTTCGGGAAATGGAGCTGTGTGCAAAATGTGTTAAGGGATGTAGCTTGATAGCAAAAACTTATTAGAGGTGATGAACGTTTCGGTAATGAGAACGACGTAGCGTCATGTCAGCCGATGTCAGGGGATGGCGGAGGCCGTGGTAAACTGAGGAACACACCGCCTACCTCAAGGGCTGCCGCTCCCCATGAGCAGTCCAGGGAGCAGGCCAGGCCTTCTGATTTCTCAAGATAAGCCAAAAATTTAAGTGTCTAATGTGGAATCTCCTCATTTTTAAAGCCCAGCAACTAAATTTAAGCTGTAGAGAAAAGACTTCCTATGGTACGTGAGCCAAGCAAAACATGCTGAATTTGATTGTAGGTTGCTCAACTGAGGTGGATGCCTCAAAATAAAATTGTTACTGTGATTATGATTGAAAAATGATATAACAATAAAAAATTTTTGAAAACAGGAGAAGTATTCAGGGCTAGTCTCACCACACTAACGCAGTAGCCATCTGCCTTTTTGTTGGGTGTCTGTCTCCGCTGGTCTTAGCATGTATTTTACAGTCACCACGACCTGCCTCTGTCATTTTTATTCTGCTTTGTTCACTTGCCACTTGGCCACGTGTGGGATTCTCCATTGCTTATCATCTTAATGACCTTTTTTGTCTAGCCTGGTAGGCCAAGTAATTTAGATGAAATACATGGCTTGGAATTTTAACTTTAAAAAAGAATGTTTTCAATGCTGCACGATATTCTGGGTAGCTGTGCCAGTTTAGTCGCGTCCCCATCGATGGCCGTGTGAGTCATTTCTGGTCTTCGCTTTTCTGGTTAACCCTAAAATGAACTTCATGCGGGAAGCTCTGGGCATCTTTTGCATTATTTCCTTCAGGTGAGATCTTAGAACTAGAATGACTAGACCAGTAATAATAGGTAACAGATCAATGACCACACATCAAGCACTGTTCTAAACACCTGACAGCTCATTAATTCTCACAAAAGCCCCATCCAGTGGGTACTATTTTTTTTTTTGCCCATTGTAGAGATGAGGAAATTGAGGTACACGGAAGTTGAATAATTGTTGAGGTCACATAGCTAGGAAGGCGTGGAGCTGGAATTTGGACCCAGGCAGTCTGGCCGCGCGGCGCGTGCTGTTAGCCAGTTTGCACTGCTGTGCGCCTGCTTGGTCATCTGATGGATGGCTTCTTTCTGAGTAGTTCCCAAGGGACCACCTGTCAGGCAGGAGACTTGCTCCTTGTGGAAGCAATTATATGGCACCCCCGCCTCTGCCACTGGCTGTATCTTCCTTGTGGCTTGGAGCCTCGCAGCGCCCTGTGGAGTTTCCCGAGGAAAGATGTGGTATACCCTTGAAGCAAGACACTCAGGTACAGCAGGCTCTGTTTGCAGGTGGAGGAGAGAAGGGCAGGAGGTCCCCATGGCAGGGCTTGCAGAACCCAGGTTAGATTGCTCTTTAAGTTACATCCACGAACTATGGAAATAACTCATGTTAATTGATTCGCCTCTGCACTCAGTCACCTACCAGCTGGTTGACCTTGGGCAAGGATACTTCATCTCTTTGTACCCCAGTTTTCTCCTCTGTAAAATGGGCATAATAATGCTGCTACTTACCTGTTGGTGGTGTTGGGAGGATTAAAGGAGACACTGTAGGTGAAAGGCCTAGAGCAGAGTTTTTGACTATCGTAAGCCCTTAATAAATGCTAAACATTGTTATTTTTGTTGTTACATGCATTATCTCATTTAATAGTGTCAACAACCCTGTGAAGCATGTAAAGTTTTAATTCCCATTTCCCAGATGGAGAAACTGAGGCTGAGAGAGCCTCAAGGTTATAGAGTAAGGACCAGAGCAGTAATGTGAGCCCCAGAGCAGTAACGTGAGCCCGCGTTTGACTCCAGAGCCTCGGCCCTGAAGAGCAGTTCTATTGGATTCCTTGCAAAACCCCTTCCCATTCCCTTGGGCAGGGGAAGTTGCTGATCTAAACAGGTTTGGCAGTTTCAGAGGTTTTCCCATTAATACTTGCTTGCTGCACAGGTGCTCATTTTGCCACAGATTTAGGCCTGCCAAACAGATTTCACTGATGACAAATTTTATCCTGAGTAAGTTCTGGCTTATTGGTTTCTGCCAGTGCACAGATCACCTTTTGGTGAATTTCATGAAGGAGTTCCTCAGTTACTCCTGCAAAATCAGTGTCAGTGTCCTGCAGGAGTCTAGTTAGGGGACCCTTAGTGTAGGTAAATTTTGGTGAGGCCCAGGATGGCCAGGAATGGTATTGAGTTTGAACTTCTGGGAGGAATGTTGTGCGTGGGCACCGAGGACTTCAGAGGTGCTGGTTGTGACTTAACCTGAAAGGTATATCTTTTCTTTATTGAGGAAATTGAGCAATTTTGGGTGCCCTTGACTCTGACCAGGCCAGTCCCCATCCCTACTCCCTGGTGACTTTTTGAGACGATGGGTCCTTCGCAATGTCAGCACGTTGCCAGCAGATGGCGCTGTAATCCTGGACTGAAGCCTCCCGCTCCCTAAGTAGATCCACATGCACCAGTGAATGCAGATGCTTCCCTCTACTCATGTCAGGGGCCTGACCTTTTCCTTTTTGTTTTCCCTGAAAGCCTCAGAGAACTGTGAAAGCTCTGTATGACTACAAAGCCAAGCAGAGTGATGAGCTGAGCTTCTGCCGTGGTGCCCTCATTCACAACGTCTCCAAGGAGCCCGGGGGCTGGTAAGGCTGGGCCGCTTAGTGGCTGCACTTGACTGGTCACTTTTTGGTAGTGAGGCACAAGTGCCGGCTGAGCTCTGATCCCTCTTATCTGCGTTCTGAGCTTTCTTTGACCTATTCTACCTTTTCTGGGAAGTGGCTTGATACATGCGTGCTCTGTTCAGAAGAGTGGATAAGCAATGGTAATAATTTATCATATCACATAGCATAATACGTCACATCATATATTATTTTCATTGTCATAGCAGCCACCGTTTATGGAGGTCTTACTGTATGCCAAGCACTGTGCTGATTACTTTCATACATCACCTAACCAAACCCTCATTACAACCCCGTGGACTTAAGACTATGATTATCCCCATTTCAGGGGTGTGGTGAATGAGGCTTTCCAAAGTTGCACAGCTCTGAAAATGCACAGGCTCTTCCTGCCACATAAGCCTGTGCATGATTTTAAATTCAAATTCTTATGCAATGGCTTAGTCCTGTGCCCTATCTAATAGCGCCATCCAGGGCGGAAGAGGGCACATTTTAGTCCAAGGTACCTGGTGTGCTAGGGCTTATTAGCCCTTCTCTCTTTTCACATGGGAAAAGAGGTTGCTGCCCAGCCACAGGCCCCAGGGTGGGTGGTTTTGTGGAGTGATTTCTATCTTAGAACTGTAAGAATTTAACCGTGAGCACTGGCAGAGATTCAGGCACCTCCCAAGATCAGGATCCGTTCTTCCCACAAGAAAGCTGAGCCTGACCTAGAAATCTGAATAGCAACTCAAATTGAGGCCTCTGTGTGTCAAGCACTGTTTTAAACACTTCGTTTGAAATAACTCATTTCATCCACACAATGACCCTACAAGGTCGGTTCTGTCGGTACCTGCATTTCACAGACAAGT
>PVJD01006653.1:0-95188 GCA_004026545.1 Mormoops blainvillei | reverse complement strand
CTTGTTCTATTTTGAATTTTTTGAGGATCCTCTATACTACTTTTAGTGGTTTTATCGACTTACATTTCCACCAACAGTGTACAAAGCTTCCCTTCTCTCCACATCCTCACCAGAAATTACTATCTGTTGGCTTTTTAATCATAGCCATTCTAACATATGAGGGGTGATATCTCATTGTGATTTTTATTTCATTTCCTTGATGATTCATAGTGTTGAGCACCTTTTCATGTGCCTATTGGGCATTTGGACATTTTCTTTGGAAAAATGTCTATTCAGGTCTTTTGACAATTTTTAAATTGAGGACTATTATTACTTTTTAAAAGATTTTATTTATTTAGTTTTAGAGAGAGGGGAAGGAGAGAGAAAGAAAGGGAAAGAAACATCAATGAGTGTTTGCCTCTCGCACACCCCCTACTGGGCAACTAACATGTTAGTTGCTATATAATAAACTAACATGTGCCCTGACTGGGAATTGAACAGGGACCCTTTGGTTTACAGACCAGCACTCAGTTCACTAAGCCACACCAGCCAGGGCTGAAGATTATTATTTTTTGGCTATTGAGTTATAGGCATTCCTTATATGAGTATTTTGGATATTAACTCCTTATTAGATATATGATCTATAAATATTTTCTCCCATTCCATATACGGCATTTTTCTTTTACTGATCATTTCTTTCGCTGTACAGAAGCTTTTTGGTTATATAGTTAATTTTTGCTTCTGTTGCTTATGATTTAGGTATACCACCTAAAATCATTGCTGACATTAGTTTCAAATAACTTTTTTCTCTATGTTTTCTTCTAGGAATTTTATGGTTTCTGGCATTACACTTAAGTCTTTAATTCATTTCAATATGATTTTTGTTTATGGTATAAGATAGGGATTTAGTTTCATTTCTTTGCATTTGCATATCCAGTTTCCCCAGGACCATTTACAGAAAGATTGTCTGGTTCACAATGATTATTCTTGGCTCTCTTGTCAAATATTAATTGACCACATAGGTATGTGTTTATTTCTGGGCTCTCGATTCTGTTCCATTGGTCTGTGTGTCCGTTTTTATGCCCGTACCATACTATTTTGATGACTATAGCTTTAACTTAGGAAATGGGATGCCTCCAGCTTTGTTCTTCTTTCTCAGGATTGCTTTGCATTTTCCCCATTTTTTTTTCTGGAAAATATAGTTATTTTGATAAAATATGTTATTAATGTCAATTAGTAATGGATTTATTACTGTTATTTTTAAATAAATTTCCTAATTTAAATGTGAAATATGGCATAAGCATAACCCACATAAACAGATGTTCTTGGGAGGCGGTGGATTTACAAATTGCAAAAATATCCTGAGAGTGCAAAAGTAACCTTGATAACCTTGAGAGCCATTGTGCTCTCTCTCTCTGTCTCTTCTGCCACACACACACACACACACACACACACACACACACACACACACCGTGAATTACTTTCTCAGGTAAGATTTAGGCAACAGGTGTAAGGTGTATTTTCCTATTCTTTTCTTCCTGAGCCGAAGTCAAGAACAATTTAGGAAGAAACATAAATATGCTTGGTTTTGATAGGTCAATTATCCTTGGTATTGATGTGAATTTGCCAACTGAGGTCAACCTTTCAGTCACAGATCCATCCCTCTCTTAACATTTCCTGGTGGCTCGATATCCTTGGGATGCCACTTTGAGTACATGCTACAGTTTTGCTGTATTTAAATAAATGTCCATATCTATCTAACAGAAATAGGAGTCAGGGCACATCTCTAACCCTGAACATATTTACTACCATTCAAAAGGAAAGACAAAACATGAAGGAAATTTGTTGTTTCACAAAAATCTTTTTCTTGATCTGTTAAGTTTAATGTATTATTTAAAGATCTCTACTTTCTAAATCTTAAGATTTAGCAAAGCAAGTTATATTAATTACAATTTTCATGGAAGACTTCAAACTATCTTTTTAAACTTTTTTTAAAGGAAATAAGCCACTCAACTTATTGAGATATAATTGACATATTATTAGTTTTAGGCATACAACAGAGTGATTTGTATTTATGTACATTGTGCAATGATCTCCAAAATAAGCCTAGTTAACATTAATTACCTTACATAGTTATAAATTTTTGTGATGAGAACTTATAAGACTTACTCTCTTAGGAACTTCCAAATATGCAGTACAGTGTTAAAAACTGTAGTCACCATGCTCTATATTACATCCCTGTGACCTATTTAATTTATAAGTGGAAGTTTGTGTCTTCCCACTACTTCACCCACTTCTCCCAGTCCTCCACTCCCACCTCTGGCAACCATCAATATGCTCTCTGTGCCTATGATTTGGGTTTAGTTTTGTTTTTTAAGGTTTTGTATATAAGTGAGATGGTACCGTATTTGTCTTTCCTTGTCTGATTTATTTTGAATGTTATAATACCCTTGACTTCCAACCATGTTTTTCCAAGTGTCAGGATTTTATTATTTTTTTCTCTAGCTAAATAATATTCTATTGTAAGTAAACATATGTACCATATTTCTTCTATCCATTCGTCCAACAATGGACACTTAGGTTATTTGTATATCTTGGCTATTATAAATTCAGTAAGCAGGGGAATGCATATTTTGGGGAGTGGTAATGTTTTTTTGTTCTTCAAATAAATATCCAGAAGTAAAATTGCTCTGTTATATGGTAGTTCTATTCTTAATTTTTTGAGAAATTCCCATACTGTTTTCCATAGTGGCTGTACCATTTTATATTCCCACCAAAAGTGCACAAGGGTTCCCTTTCCTCCACTTTTTTGCCAACACTTATTTCTTGTCTTTTTGGTAAAAGAGATTCTAATGGATGTGCAGTGAAATCTCATCATGATTTTGATTTGCATTTCCCTGATAATTAGTGATGTTGAGCATCTTTCATGTGTAGGTTCACTGCCTGTATGTCTGGCTTGGAAAATTCTCAATCGAGATATCCTGCCCATTTTTTAATTAGATTTTTTCCCCCACTATTGAGTTACATGAGCTTCTTATATATTTTGGATTTAACCTCATCAGAATGTGATTTGCCAATATTTTCTCACATTTAGTAGGTTGCCTTTTCATTTTGTTGATTATTATTTTTGCTGTTCAAAAAAAGGTTTTTAATATGGTACAGCCTCACCTACTAATTATTTTGTTGTTTTTGCTTTTGGTGTCAGATTTTTAAAAAATTATCTTCAAGACCTAAATAAAAGAGCTTAATACTTTTTTTTTTTTTTAGTTTTATTGTTTCAGGTCGTACCTTTAAGTAATTAAAATATTTTGACTTACCTTTGTGTATGGTGTAAGATACTGGCCCAGTTCCATTCTTTTGCATGTGGCTGTTAATATATTTCAATTAAATGAATGGATGAATGAACGAATAATCATTTCTGTAATATACTTGTTTGCTGACATTCTAGGGATGATTTCAATATATATTTTCCCATTGTTACTTTTCTTAGATAATTATTTTAAACATCCAGTTAAATTTATTTTTTGTGCCTTGATACATATGCAAGTAATGTGTATTTGACATGCACATGATTTCCAAGAAGTCCATAAAGAGAAAATTAAGAGAAATTATATTAATATTTGCATCTTTTCAGTTTAGATGATAGAGATGCCCTGTCTGGATGATGCTGATATAAGCAGCTCCCGTGGCAAATTCATATTCATACTTCAACTATTCCAACATTGTAGAAAGCTGTTTCCTTAGGTCAAGCACTGAATTCATCAACTATGGATCAGACGCTTGGCATTGAGCAGCCCTAGGTTCCAGGCAGATGCTTGGGGACTTGAGTTCCCGTCACAACTACAGGGTCCAGCAGAAATAAGGCTTGCTTGAGTGTAGCTGGTAGGGTAATCATATGGGTGTAATAATTTATAATTTTAATTTGAACATTTCACCTAAAATGTCATATGGTATGCTTGGGTGTGATATTGTTATGTTACAGAATTACATACTTATGATTTTGTAATAAAAGGTATAACCAGAGACACTGAAATAACAAACAAACTGACAATAACCAGAGGACAGGGTGGAGGGGACAGCAGGGGGAAAAAGTCAAAGGGTCATCAAGGAACGTGTATAAAGGATATATGGACGAATCCAAAAGGGGGTAGGATCGAGGGTGGGAGGTGTGGATGGGTGGGGTGGGAGGGGATTGGTGGGGGGAAAATGGAGAAAACTGTACTTGAACAACGATAAAAAAATTAAAAAAATAAAACATTAAATACATTCAAAAAAGGTTTTGTGATAAAAAGGGGCGTTGTTTGTGCTGGCCCTATATATCTTGCAGTCAGGTCAATTTGATGTCCTAGAAATACATTCACTTGTGTTGTACCTGACTTCTAAATTAGTGGAATATTCCCACAATACTTTTCACTTTGTTTCCGTCCTCTTTTGTTTTCATCCTTATTTCACTCTAAATTTCCTGTTTTGAGCCTTCTAAACAAGTTAAATTTTAAGTTTTCCTTTTCCTTATTTCTGGTAGAGCTATTTCTTCCCAAAGAGGGAAAGAATGAAAAGTAATACTACTCTCTGCTTTCTTTATACCAATTTCCTCATTTTAAATGTATTTAATTCTCTTAGTTTTAATTTTTACTGAGTATTGAGAGAGATAAATTAATTTTCCAGAAAATAAATTGCTAATAAATAGTTGTAATGAAATTTGTTTTCAGATTTCCTTGATTATAATAATTATTTTCCATCATTATATCGTTTCTACTTTTAAGTAAGCACAAACCCCAGTCCATTAAGTTTTGATTAAAATTAGGAGATTAGTAATTACCTTCTGTGTCACATGCCAATTGCTGGTTTATTGTCTATTTTTGGTGTATCAGTGTGTGTACATATGAAATCATATGTATTGCTATGGGCTTTATCTCACTTTCTCTTTATAACTCCAAGTGCTTCTTTTGCAACAAACTCTTTAACTTTTACTAGTTTCTAGTTTCCAATTTGGTCTGTTTTTTCAGTTTAAATAATGACAGACTGGCAATAAGAGCTAGCTGCCAAAGCGTTGTGCAAGGCTCTGTGTTAAGGCGCCATCTCCTCAGCCACACAAAAGCCGTGCAGCGGGGTTTTCACATGCAGGAAGTGGGGGCTTAGATTGATGAAGTGACTTGCAAAGATGTCTGAATCCAGAAGAAAGGCATAACCACCTCTTGCTCAAGGGGATGAGCTTCCTTCCAAACCACGAACTTTTAGTCCATTATTTTCAAATTGAAAGCTACGATCCAGAGAGTAAGATTGCTTTCTATAATCTAAATTGTTAAAGTTACTACTGTTTTAAAATGTTATACAAATATGTCAAATATAGAAGATCTGAGTGGATGACTTCTTTCCCAATTATTAAATACCACATGTAAAAAATCATTAATAGAATTGTTAATTTAGGGAAATATTAAATTCTTATCATACCATTTGTTGACTATTTTCAAAGTATTTGAAACACAGAACAATGACAAAAAGAAAGTAAAACAGAACCCCAAAATAAATATTATTAATATTTGATACTTTATAGCCATATATTTTTTAACAAAAATTAAAATATCATGCCTGGTAAACTGATTTTTATTTTGACATTGTACCAGAAAATTTCTATGTCATTAAATATTTTTTCAACATGATAATTTTAATGTATGGATAATACTCTCTATCTTTTGTCTTTGCCAGCCTTTCTTCAACCAATAATACATTGCTGTTCATTTAAGCTAATATTACTTTTAAGTGAAATTCTGCTGCCCTGGTGTGGTTCAGTTGGTTGGAGCATCGCCCAGCACACTGAAAGGTTGCTCGTTCAATTCCCAGTCAGGGCACATGCCTAGGTTGTGGGTTCGATCCCCTGTAGGGGCACATGCAGAAGGCAACTGATTGATTTCTTTCCTTTTCTCTCTCCCTTCCCCTCTCTCTCAAATGAGAATATAAAAAAGAGAGAAAAATTTTGCTAAGAACGTTGTTTTACTGATTCTTTCAAATATATACTGTTTATTATGTGTCAGTCTTTGATCTTCATATACAGTATTAAAAAGTATATAAATGAAAATATTGTCTCTTCTGTGAAAGGTAACAGGTTTTGATGAGAGCAGTAGACAATGAAATAGACTAGTGAAGCAGTATTATATTATGTGTACCATCACAGGAGGTACAGAGTGTTAAAGGAAGACACAGCATCTACACATCTCAATTTCAAATGTGTTAGAAAACACTTTTTAGAGGGATTTATTCTAAGAACTTAGGATAAAGATGGTGGTGTTCTCTCTACGTCCCGTATATTCCCTCCCTCCTGTCTACTTCTGAGCACTTTGGTGGAGACATCTAACTCACTTTAGATTCTGACATCAGACCAGAGTTCCAACTCCTGTGTTGCCAACAATTAGCTGCTCAGCGTTTGACAAGTCAGTTCCTCTGAGATTGTTTCCTCGTGTGCGTAATGAGGCAGTTAGACCCCATGGTTTCAGAGGTCTACTACTATGTGGATGATCTAATACTCTCTGAAAATAATGCCAATTGAATTAGAATAATAAAGAAGGTAGTTGAGCTGTTCAATCAGAACTCCTTTCTGAGAATAGCAATCATTTGTATAATAGTCTTTTGGCAAAACAGTGCTTTCTTCATGCTTCATTTTTGGTATGCTCGATGCTATGCAATATTTTTGCTATATGCTCTTTGCATAGGTATCGGCTGCTGTCTACATTTTTCAATGATAAGAAGGTGCCTTCTTTTTAACAAGTATTTTGATTTTTTTAAAAAACTGACAAAAATAACCCTTAAGACCTAAAGAAATGAAGCTATGAGAATGAGGATTTAGGCACCGAAGCAGGCTGTACAGCGGGTGTTTCACCTGAAAGGTCCTTTCAGTCAGCATCCAAATCAAACACAGGCAGTGACTGATACATAACACTGGACCAGCAAGATAGAATTAGCTTTTAAAAAAAGACATGTTTGCATTTTTCTGTGTATGTGTCTACTTGAAATTTGCAATAATTTCTGATATTTATTTTAAGAAATTGCCTTCAATGAACCTTAGTGATTTGTACTGTTGTTTTGATTAGAGATTTGGTATAAATTTTTATTTTTTAATTCTATTCCAATATAATATTTCTGGCACTATTTTCTGCAATTAAGAGACGACAAACCAAATTCTGCCACATGTAATAGCCCAGGTGTTGTGCACGGAGCTGTCTAGGGCACAACATTGTCTTGGGGCTGCCACTGAGATACACAAGCCCCTCCTACCAAGGGAGAAACTATCTTGTTATCCCTACTTATATTAACATCTAATTAAAAATATAATGCTTTTTTCTTTAAGTTAAGATATTTTACTTTTATTGCAAATGGCCTATTTATCACTTCCAGTATTCTTTCTTGTAGATTTACTTTAATGTACTTGTGCGGTGATTTTGTAGCAGAATGGGAAATAATTAAAATATAAAAATTCACTTGCTCCAGGGATTATATTATGCTACTTCACGTTCTGGCAAATCGAATATTAGTTAATTTCACAGAATATGCTCAGGACACAGCTGAGATATTCCTTGATATTCTGACTATTGCTACTCTCCTGTGTTTCCTTGTATCTTAGTCACTTCTACCTGTTTTGATCCAAACAGTTACACTAGGAGGAGCCTTTGTATTGTAGTGAACTTCCAACATTTGTAGTTTTCAACTGAAGGAGGTTGGAATACTTATGAATCCCTAAAAAGTTCTACCAAGTTGGATTGGCAAGAGGCAGGTATGACTGTGGTGTGTGGAGAAGAGGTCTAGAGTATCCATTAGTATGTGGTTGAGTTGAGTTTCAAGGGCTTTGGAAAGTGTTGGCTTTATAAAGAAAAGCCCTTAGGAACCCTGAGCTTTGAGCTGAGGGACTGAGTGGCGCTATGAGCAGGCAGCAGAACAATGATATTGCTCTTGTTGCCAAGTGACAGCACATGTGACCATTGCCTGGTATGCTTCTAATGCCAAATATAGCGAGGTGAACTGCTGTCCATCACCAGAGGAAAATTCTTTCTACACTTGGCCCTTGGGCAATTTCCCCAAATTGGTTAATATCAGCTTCCAAATAAATGACATTGGGGAGGTTGATTCATTCTTTGGGAGACCTGGTCAGGATTTTACAAGCATTCACCTTGACATCTAGGAGTGCAGTAATAAACAAAATTATCTGATCACCTTTGAGGAATCTAACTTTCTGATTTGGTCTGTTTAATAGCCTCTTTTGAAAATTTTTGTGTAAGGAGACTGGATACTTTGTGAGACAGTTTTGTTCCTTTCTATAAACTGAGTGCCTTCTGTAGTGCATATAGCAGGTACCATATAACATTCATTGAACTGAGTTGCATGCTTGATGTATTTTTCTCTCTTCTATGTCAACCTAAGAATTGTATTGACATAGTATAAAAACCTGTATCTGAAATACTACTGGTACAAATGGATTACTCACTTTTCTTATCCCATTCTATAAGGATTTTATACTAGTCTGGATTTCCCCAAAACGAGACCCTAAGAAAGACAATGGAGTTTTTTGGGGGGTAGTAGAGGTGTAGCTAAGATAATTCTGGGATGCATGTTGAAGGACTGGGGAAGCGAAGTAGGCAGGGCAGAAGAACCAATAAATGGTGCATTCATGAGTACGGCAACTGGAGTTCAGTCCTGCTAGGTAGCTTCTGAGAGATAGTATTGCATATAACCTTAAACTTATATTTACGACTTCTTGCAATGTTATGTTTTTTCATTATCTAACCTAATTTGTACTCAATTCCATTTTCACTTTTCCTTTTACTAGTGCAAGGTTCTTATAGATTTAACATGACCAGATAGTTATCGACTTCATTCAACAAGGTTGCTCCCCAAAACCTCTGCCAAAGAGAGCCCATTCTCAGTGTCAAAGGTATTTCTAGTGAAACAACACTAGCAGCTCTGGGGTTGTGAGTAGTTGCAAGTCAGCTGTTCACTTTGCCAGAGTAGCAGTTGCATTTGTTGGTGCTGACAGGCAGTATGCTTACTTATTTTCCTTCTGCTACTTTGCTCTTTACTCAGTTCAAGATCCTCTAATTCCATGAAATTATCTCACAATAATTTCTAGTAGTGTTTTCCTTTATAACAAATAGTCTGACTTTTTATTCAGTTTTGTGCTATTTTCAGGTTACTTCATACCTTTGAGTTCATGTACAAAATACGGATCACTGAAGACCTGCTTTCTACATAATAAAATTCAAAATTTGAACTTTTTCTTTTTACCAACTGAAAAATGAGCAAGCAGTACTTGATACTTTGTAGACAGGTAGATTCCTTATTGAGGGTCACCAAAACAACCATTTATTTTTATAAACACAATATTTTTTATTTGCTAATCACTTTCACTGAATCTTTAATTTAAATGTTAGACCTAGACAGTAACTTTTTGAGGTAACTATACCTTGAAATAGTTTGCTATCTGAAATTATGCAAGTGTTTTCTATACAATTAAAATAGCCAATTCTTTTCTGCCCATAATATATTGTTTAAGACCATTCCAAGTTAGGGAAAACAAACTAGATTACTATATAGATGTATGATTAAATAAAATAATTTCTCCTTTGAATTGTCAAATAAGAATTTGTAACAGTAATATAACATATATATTTGTCCTACTTTTTACCTATAAAAATTTCCTCATGTGGACTGCTGTTTATTTTATTCTTTTTTAAAAGGATTTAATTTATTTATTTTTAGAGAGAAGGGAATGGAAGGAGAAAGAGAGGAACATCAATGTGTGACTGCCTTTCGTGTGCCCCCTACTAGGGACCTGGCCTGCAATCCAGATAGGTGCCCTGACTGGGAATCGAACTGGTGATCCTTGGCTTCACAGTCCAGCGCTCAATCTGCTGAGCCACACCAGCCAAGGCTATTTATTTTATTCTTGTAAATTCAAAATTAAATATATTGATAAATGTTAATAACCCATTCTCTAAGAAAAACAGCACTGATTTGCATTATTTATTGATTTCCATCAACAATATGTAAATGATTGGTTTAAGCAATCCCTTCATATTCTATTTCAACCTTCTGAGATGATGTCACATTGGTATAAACATGGAATTGGGAAGAAATGTGCAGCACACACCATTATTATATTCCCACCATGCAGCACCACAGGCATAAAGAATCCCAAGAGTAAACATAATATTAAAATGGAATGCCCTGGTTGGTGTGGCTCAGTGGATTGAGGGCCGGCCTGTTAACCAATGCATTGCTGGTTCGATTCCCAGTCAGGGCACATGCCTGGGTTGCAGGCCAGGTCCCCAGTAAGGGGGCACGTGACAAGCAAGAACACATTGATGTTTCTCTTCCTCTCTTTCTCCCTCCCTTCCCCTCTGTCTGAAAATAAATAAAATCTTTAAAAAAATAAAATTAAAAAATAAAGTGGAACAAAGTTATTTGGATGTGATGATTTTGGGGTATTGATTATATTTCTTATTGATATAATTTATTTAATTTGTTTATGTAATTTAGTTTTTAATAATGATATTCTTAACAGCAGCTCACAGATTCCTGGTAATTCAATAGTTGTCCTTGGTGAGCCAGCTGATGCTAGCATAGCACTGGAAGGTAGTTAATTTTAAACTGGCCCCTTTAAACGCCATATTTTCCTTTTCCATGTCAACATTGCATAGGACACAATGTTATGTCCAATACAACATTTCTCTATCTAGTATCTAGTCTGTCTAAGATTTGGTATATTGACTTCATATTCAGACATTTTGTGATTTTCTGCATCAGTTATCATGCTATTCTGGATTTATCTGTATATAATTTCTTCCCTCTAAAATTCTAAAATAGAAAAGAAACTGGCATCTTAGTTTAATATCTTGACTTGCTCTTGTACTTTGTAAAGCCTCATTTTATATGTTTATGTTAAGTATTTAAATAAATCATGCCAATTTCTCAAAGATTAACTGAAGACAGAATTTTAGATTAAAATTGAAAGCACTCAGATACAAGACTATCTTGAAATTTTCTTTCATATAACAAACGGTGAAAGCTCCCTGCTTTCTTCCTGGTCAGCCCTACTGTGCCACAGATTCGTTTTTCCCAGGAGGCTCTTAAGCCTCCTTGACGCTGATAAGAGGCTGTGTATACCACCTTCAGCCGAAGCAGCACTTGGGAGAGGTGTGGATAATTATTTATTTTTGTCCTCTAATTCGGGTTATTACTCTTCAAGACTTTAACTCAAGAGATTGACCCATCAATCATTCGACCATTATTTCAGATTGACCGCAACAAGGTTACGTAAAGCTTTTCATTTGGGTTATTTTACATCATATTTGCATGCACGGTAAGAGGGAGGTATGATGATGGAGGGGCTTGAACGGGCTAGTTATCTTCAATTTCATTGGCCAATTTATTTGAGTCGTTTATATTTCTTTACTCTGCCTGCACTAGTTATCATTGTACTAATATGTCACTGTACTTAAAACCCATGATTTTCTACAAAAATGAGATAAATGATTACAAGAGAGTAATTTTAGCATCGGTAGAGGGCATTTCCATATCATGTTGAGTATGGACAATGCTCTCATATGCAATTAGTAACATTTATTTTAGTTTTTCTCCAGATTCTTATTATTTTACATCTTTTAAATTCCAAAAGCACTTGAAATTGCCAAATCTGTTTTAAAAAACTCACAGTGAAAATGTTGGATTTCAAATGCATTGGTATGCTGGAGAGCCTCTGGCATTAAGTTAGGAAAATTGAGAAAAGGCCTAGGAACTAAAGGCTGTTTTTACTTTAATACAACAGTGACAGTTCTCCTACTGTCCTGGACTTTCAATGTCATTTCTCTTATGATCTTGCTCCGCGCCACGAAAATTAAATGACATTCCAGAGCAAATCCTCTGACGGTTAGGTGAGTGAGACGATATGTAGTGATCTTAGATTTTACTTTATTTTCTTTCCTTTTTGTGTCCCTGAATTGCTGCATTTCATTTTAATGTAAAAGTTTATGGGTTTTGAAAATAAGGCCATCGCAAACAGTGAGGAATATAAGAATTCCTGAAAGAAGCGGTTGTGCGTCGTGGGTACAAGAGCATTGGCTTCAATGTTTTACTTAAATATTTAAGAAACAACAAACACCAATATTGCCTCTGATTAGTAAAGAGAATCTGATTTATAATGGTATTTGGAAATAACTTTTGTATTATAAAAACTTTTAAACATACGTAAAGGTAGAGAGAGTAGTCAGTTAATGTCCGTGTGCGCTCTAGAGCATGGGTCCCCTGATAATAGAGGAACAACTCACAATCCTGCCTTCAGGAAGAACTGGGGGGCAGGGTGGGGGCAGGATGGTTGCCCACATGGAAGAAAGTACAACATTTTAAGGACACTGCGTAACAAAGACAGATCAACAGCCCTGCCTTCCTGAAGAGAAGAAGCCTGCTGCCCAGGGTGGGTTGCGTTTGTGACCGTGAGAACATGCAGTGCCTCATGACATAGCCGGGAGTGGGTGCCCTCCCTGGATGCCTGTGTAGCTCGGAACTCTTACCCTCACTTACGATGGTAGCCAAAAGAGGGGCAGAGATTGGGAAGCTGACAAAAACGGTGGACACCAAGGCACCATAGAAAGAGCTGGATATTAGATCACAGAGGAAGTTCTGAGCTGAGCATTTAAATTAGAGCCGGCTGCCACGAAGTCAGAGGTGTGCCAGGAGGTCTGCCTGTAGGACTGCCTGTGTGTCTTCAGGGAAGTCTACTACAAAGGCGTGAGTCAGCCACCGGGTGTGCAGAGAGGTCTGCAATGAAGCCTGCCACGAGCTCAGGAAGTCTGCCAGCAGAGGAAGGTGGCAGAGGGGGCGGTGCTGCGGGAACCTGCCTGGCCACCCAGACTCGTGAGAGATGCTTGGAGCTGAACTGTGACTGGGATGCTGAGCTGCAGACTTCTGCTTTTCTGAAAGACGGTACTTCTGAATGGGGTATTCTAAAACTGGCCTGGTTTGGCACACAGTAGCTGGACTATTAGTTTTTGGGTGTTTTAAAAGGGAGCAGGACTTAACGGTAGAAATTTGCCATTATTCTAAATTTGTATAATCTTTAAATAAATGACCCCTTTCCTTTTTTACCAAACTCTTGCCATGAGAGTCACACTTCTTTGTGGCAGGCAATCAAACCCCACAGCCATTCTAGAACACCACTGTCAGGTTCTGTAACAAATAGTTATAGTTACCACATTTCTCTGATTTTATTCCATCTATCATCTCCTAAAATACTTTAAAACAAATCTGAGTCATCATATTATGTTGTATGTAACTATTAATTCAGGATCAAGACAGCTGATTTATTTACACATGATTCATTATGGTTTTATGTCATTTATAGATATTAACTAAAGGCTTTTAAAAATTTTTTTACAGAATACACTAGCACTACATTTTACCAACACGATTACCCTCTTTAAGAATCATATTCTTCCTCTCTACTTGGCAAACTCAACTAAGGCAAAACCCAAAAACAACAAACAACAAAAAAACCCATGCCTTTACAGTCAGTTAATATTTAACAAAGGAGGCAAAAACATATGATGGGATAAAAATAGTCCATTCAATAAATGGTATTGGGCTAACTGGATGGATATGTTCAAAAAATAAAAATTAGACCACTTTCTTACGCCATACACAGAGTACTCATAATGGGTTAAAGACTTCAATGTTATATGTGAGCCCATAAAAATCCTAGAAGAAAACAAAAGCAGTAAAGTCTTGGACATTTGTCATGGAGATATTTTTTCTGATATTTTGCCTCAAGGAAGGGAAATAAAAGAAAAAATAAATGGGACTACATCAAACTAAAAAGTTTTTGCATAGTAAAAGAAATCATCAACAAAAGGAAAAGACAATCCGCTGAATGGGAGAACATATTTGCCAATAAATCTAATAAGGGGTTAATATCCAAAATTTATAGAGAATTTAGAAAACTCAAGAAGAAAAAGAAGTCAGTTAAAAAATGGGCAAAAACCTGAATAAAAATTTCTCCAAAGAAGGCATAGAGATGGCCAATAGACATAAGAAAAGATGCTGAATGTCACTAATCATCATAGAAACACAAATTGAAAGCACAATGAGATATCTCACAACTGTCAGAATGGTTAGCATCAATAAATCAACAAAAAACAAGTCTTGGCGAGGGTGGGCATAAAAGGGAACCCTTGTGAACTTTGGTACAAATGTGGATTGTTACAGTTACTGAGGAAAACAGTGTGCAGTTTCCTCAGAAAATTAAAAATGGAACTGCCTTATAACCCAGCAATTCCACTTATTACATATCCAAAGAAGCCGAAAACACTAACTTGAAAAAATATATGCACCCCTATCTTCATCGCATCATTATTTACAATGCCAAAGCCATGAAAGCTACCCAAGTGCCCATCAATAAAAGAGTAACTAAAAAATCTGTGGTACATTTACACAATGGAATAATGCTATGAACCTATAAAAAAGAAGAAAATCTTACCTTTTGTGACAGCATGGATGGAGCTGACGAGTGTTATGCCAAGTGAAATAAGCCAATCAGAGAAAGAGAAGTGCCATATGATTTTACTGATATGTGGAACCTATTGAACAAAATAAAGTAACATACAAAGCAGAAACAGACTTTCAGATACAGAGAACAGACTAATAACTGTCAGAGGTGAGGGGGTTGAGGGCTGGGTAGGTGAAAGGTGAAAGGTTTAAGCAAATAAGAAAGAAAGAAGGAAAGGAAGGAAGGAAGGAAGGAAGGAAGGAGGAAAGAAGGAAAGAAGGAAAGAAAGAAAGAAAGAAAGAAAGAAAGAAAGAAAGAAAGAAAGAAAGAAAGAGAGAAAGAAAGAGAGAAAGAGAGAAAGAAAGAGAGAAAGAAAGAGAAAGAAAGAAAGAAAGAGAGAAAGAAAGAAAAAGAAAGAAGAGAAAGGCTCATGGGCACAGACAACAAACAGTATGCTGATTTCTAGAGGGAAAGAGTGGGGAGGTAGAAGAGGGTAAAGGGGGAGTAAATGGTGATGGAAGGTGACTTGATTTGGGGTGGTAAACACACAATAAGATACACAAATGATGCATTATAGAATTGTACACGTGAAACTTACATGATTTGACTAACCATTGTCACCCCAAGAAATTCAATTAAAAAAAAAAACAACTATAGTGTAATCGTAAGTGAACAACAAAGACAGGTTTCTGTAATTCAGCTGCAAATTACTATTTTTTTAAAGAATGAATTGGGGTATAATTACATTCCATAAGGGGATAAGAGAGGAGGAGGCACTGTGGGATAGTGTAAAGACATAATATTGAAGCATAACTTCATTAATAATGACTGGGTGCATTTGAAAATAAATTTATTTATTAACACTGACAAAAAATACTGTTATGTTTCATACAGTAGTTATATGGTTTAAATAAAAAGTGTAGGTGAAAGTATTTAGCACTTGATAGATTTTTACAGAAAAGGTAGCAGTGTCTTACGAATGAGAGAAATTCAATGGTATTATTCACTCTCATTTGAGACATTGTCTCTCTCTTCCTCTTGAATATTTTTTTCTTTAAAACAACTTATTTTAAAGAAGCCAAAATTTTATCACCTTAAATTAGAGGAAAATTATTTTCAACTTAATGTATTAAATGAAAAAACATTAATTCTTTTAATATTTTATTACAAAATTACTTTTCATAGTTATACTTTTTAACAAAATTTCTTTGACTTGTAATAAAAGATTTTAATCTAAAGTTTGCAAAAGTTATCGAGACCTGTCATTTTCATTTTCATAAAAATCTGCCTCACATGAAGGACCAGTTAGTTCAATTTCTGTAGCTATAGTTAAAAACAAATTAACCTCAAAATAATACACTTTTAAATTAATCTCTTCCAAATGCATTTTCTCTGCAGTCCCACTGCAGGTAAGGATTTCAATTCAACTTCTTAAGAAGTCGATAAAACTTTAAAAATGCATCAGTGACATAATGGCCAATAGAAATATTAGAGTTGTCACCATTTCAATTCACTTCTCTTTTTAAAATATATTTTACTGATTATGCTATTACTGTTGTCCCAGTTTTTCCCCCTTTGTCCTCCTCTACCTGGTATCCCCCTCCTCTGCCTGGTATCCCCCTTCCCTCCCTTAGTTTGTGTCCATGGGTCATGCATATAAGTTCTTTTGCTTCTCCATCTCCTATACGGTTCTTCACCCCTCCTTGTCTATTTTGTACCTAGCGATTGTGCTTTTTAATCCCTGCACCTTTTCCCCCATCTCCCTCTTGCCCCCCACCCCCAGCAGATAACCCTCCAAATGATCTCCATATCTATGATTCTGCTTCTCTTCTGGTTATTTACTTAGTTTCCTTTTTTAGATTCAGTTGTCAATAGCTGTGTTTCATAGAAATGTTTCTACTGAGAAATCAGATGACAGTCTAATTGGAGGTCCCCTGTAGTTAACTACCTGCTTTTCTCTTACAGTATTCAGAATTCCCACCTTTTCTTTAAGCCTTGCCATTTTAATTATGATGTGTCTTTGTGTAGGCCTCTTTGGGTCCATCTTGTTTGGGACGCTCTGTGCTTCCTGTACTTGTGTGTCTTTTTCCTTCACCAGACTAGGGAAGCTTCCAGTCATTATTTGTTTAAATAGTTTCTAGATACCTTGGTTACTTTCTTCTCTTGCTGATATTTCTATAATGTGGATGTTGTTATGTCTTATATTATCCCAATGGTTTATTAAGCTCTCCTTTTATTTTTAATTATTTTTTCTTTTTGCTGCTGTGCTTGGATGTCTTTTTTAACCTTGTCTACCAAATTGCTGATTTGGTCCTCAGCTTCATATAACTTACTGTTTATTTATTCTAGTGTATTATTTATTTCAAATAAAGCATTCTTTATTTCCAACAAATTCTTTTTTATAGTTTCTGTGTCTTTTTTTTCATGCTATTGAGTATCCTTATAATTATCACTTTAAGCTCTATATTGGAAGGATTTCTTGCCTCCCTTTCATTTAGTTCTTCTTCTGCAGGATTCTCTTATTCTTTAATTTGGGGCTCGTTTCTTTGTCTTCCCATTTTGTTTGTTTCTTTGTCTTTGTTTCTATGTATTAGGTAGATCTGCAAGACTCTGGTCCAGACCTATGTCAGACATAGCCTGTGATAGGTCCTGGACAACCTGTTTGGAGCCATCAGCAATCCACAGCTTGTCGCTTTCTCTGCTGTGCCTGCGTGTGTGCAGAAAGAACCAAGCTGCTCACCAAGGCTGGCTTTTACCAGCACTGGGCCTAGGGGAGGGGCAGCTAAAGTCTCAGAGCTCCCAGAGATCCACCTCAATTGTTAAACTTGATCACTGAGATAGCCTCCAGCTGAACTCAGCAGCCAGCTTAAGCTCCAAAGGGTAGGGTGGAGTAACTCCTATTGGAAGGGCTATTGCTTGCCCTCCGGCTGACACCCGTTGGCGAGGACTGCTCTGCTTGAGAAAGACGGCCTCTGTAGTATGGAGAATGACTCAGCATAAGGCTCCTGATGGCTGTTCCTTTCCCCAAAAGCCACAAGCCTCCGGCTCTGCTCATGCGTCTGTAGCCCATCCTCTGCCAGAGTCCAGGGTAAGTGACTACAAACAGAAGTTTGTTCATTGGCTCTTTAAGAGGCTCTCTGCATCTCCTGCAGTGTCATCCTGGCAGACAGAAATCCTGCTGCTCTTCACTGCTGGGTGTTACCTTGGTTACCCTCCTAGCTCTGGTGCTGTCGTCTGGGGAGCTCGGCTTGGGTTTTAGACCATACACTTCTCCAGGGGAAACCCTCTGCTGCTGTAACATCTCTCCAGAACTTCAGCTGCAATATTAGATCAGTTTTGGTTTTTTTTAACAAAAGTTTACAAAAATCATCATCACAAATTTGGGATCATTGAACACAAAACAAGATAATAAACAAATTTCCATTGAACTGTATTACAATGAGTTCTATAATTTAAACACAAAAGAATAATCAAAGACCACCAAGATATAAAAGATACATCAACATAAAAAAAAATTATATTGACAGTACCTTTTCAACAAAAACCATGAGAGCCATGATACAAGATAATTATTTATATAAATTGACAAAATATTATCTGTCCATCTAAAATGCAACATAAAAAGTCTTTCAAGAAATAAATGTGAAATAAAAGAAAAGGTAAAAAGAATTTATCACGTCTGTACATACTATAAGAACATAACAAAAGGTGATTTTCAGGCATCAGAAAAATATTCCAGATTGGAAGTTCAGAAAAGTCTAGCAATACTAAAGAGTTAAAGCAGATTTTCAGGCTAAATTTAAATGAATATTGCCTTTAGAAACAACAACAATAATAATAGTAATGTCTTCTGAGGCTTAAAATATCGAGAATTAAAATGTATGCAATGACAGCATATAAGGAAGGCAGGGGAAACTGGGACATATTCGGAAGAAGGTAATTATATAAAGTATAATTAACTTTAGTGTATCAAAAGATGTGTGTTTTAATCTTTAAGGTAATACCTATGATATTTAGTAAAATGATTTATATAATAAGCAAACACCAAAAAAAATGGAATAATTAAATCCCTGCCAACACTCATCCCCAAAAAATAGTATTGAAAGAGGGGATACGTAGAACAAACTTACTTATTAAGGTAGTACACAGACACAAATATATGAGTAATTACATTAAACATTCCTGTAACAATTAAATGATAGAAATTCACAGATTAGATAACAAATAAAACACTACTACATACTAGTTTCAAAAGAAACATATCAACTGAAGGGTAGAGAATAGTATAAATTAGGACTAAAATACATGATTGGACAATAGTAGGTTTACAGTCGTGAGTACACAAAATAGCTTATTCCTGTATTATTATTCACTAATTTTTGTATTATTTTCCATATGAACAACTGTAAACCTTCTTTTGCCCACCCTTGTATATGATGGAAACTCTAACCAAAAGTAAACTGAAGTAACTATATAAATAACAAAAAAAGTAGACTTTAAGAAAAATATTATTAGGTATATAGAAGTAGAGGTGCAATTTATAATGTTAAAATATTAAATTCATCAGGAAGATATAATGATTTTAAATTTGAATGAGCCTAATATAAGCTCAAATACATAAAGCAAAAAAAAAAAATCAGAAACGAGAGTATATAATAAATAGGTACATTCAGAATTACATGAGTAGATTGTAAATTCTTTTTCTTGGTAAGTGATAGAATAAGCAAACAATAAACATGACTTTAAGAAACATGATTATATTTCACTTACTCTCATCCCTTCCTCAGTTCAGGCTTCTACTTTGAATATTTTACACTGATTGTAATTATATTTAAAAGTTTCTTTTCAGTTTATCAAGGCCAATGTCAATCTTGGTAAGTCATTTTGATACAATGTTTTGAAAATGGCACTTTTCCTTTGAGATTCTCCTCTCCCCAAACCTATGCTGTGGTCTGAATGTTTATGTCCCCTTAAAATTCGTTTGTTGAAATCCTAATACCCAAAGGTAATTGCAGGCGGGGCTTTAGGGAAGTATTTAAGTCACGAGAGTTCCATGAGATTAGTACCTTATAAAAGAGGCTTCAGAGGTACCCGCAGCCCCCTTTGCCATGTGAGGAAATAACAAGAAGTTTGTGACCAAGAAGAGAGGCCTCGGATGATTGTGCTGCTACCCTGATCTTGGAAGTCAGGCTTCTGCACTGTGAAAAATAGTTTTTATTGTTTCTATGCTAACCAGTCTGTGGCATTTTGTTACAGCTCCTGTCTAATAATGAGAAAAACATCAGATAAATGTCCCCCTACTGGGGGACATTCTATAAAATACTTGATCTATATTCCTCAAAATTGTCAAGGTTATCAAAAACAAAATATGTCTGAGAAATTGTCCCACCGAGAGGAGCTTAAAGAGTCATGATGACTAAACATAACATGGTATTATAGATAGTATCCTGGAAGAGAATAAGGACATTGGGTAAAAACTAAGAAAATCTGAATAAAGTATGGAATTCAGTTATCATAATGTAGTAGTATTAGTTCATTAATTGTAACAAATATACCTTACTATTACAAGATCTTAATAATAGTAGAAACTGATTGTGGGGTATGGGGAACATTTTGTGCTATCCTTGCAAATTTTCTGCACATCTAAAGCTAGTTTCCAAATAATTGAATTAAAATGATAGTTTCCTAATAAAAAATAGTCTATCCTTATCATTACATTGTACACTTGAATAAGTGTTATGCCCCATGTTCAGAAACCTTAATGTTTAACATATGTTTGACACTTATAAGTATTTTTTAATAAACATAATAGGTGACTGTGTTACTTTAGTAAACAAAATATATTTGTAAATTAAAAAGGTCCCAGATTATATCCCACCCACATCCCTTACTCATTTGTTAACCTTGACTATATTAACTAGCTTCACCAGCCTCAGTTTTCTTATTTGTAAAATTGTTAGCATATTGGCTATTGTAAACTATTGTCTAGAGAATAAAATAAAATAATATATATAATTACATAGGTCCTGAGAGCTTAGCAGATATAATCAAGATGTGACAATTATAACAGTAGACATTCAGTAAATAATTTGAGTGAGTTGTTACTGATGAATGAGGCTCACTAAGCCTATGATACCAAAAGAACAAAAATATTTGGAAATATACATTCTACTCAATATCTGCTTTTTCTTTAATATTTATAAACTTTTTTTGGATGTTTATATAAATTCACTCATCATATACAGGATGGATTAAAAATAAAATTCTACTGTGGTGAAATCCAAAAAGTTGTCTTTCACTGACATGCACATCTTATCTGAAAATCCTTAGAAATTACATAAAAGGGATGTTCTCTATGTCTATTTCCTAGTTATGATGAATGAATCTTGTAATTAATGAACAGAAAAAAAATAGCTTGGCCTCTGTAATCATCTGCCAATGATTTGGAAAGAGACAATCTAGATGACTGCTGTGAACTCTTAGGGTCAAATAGGAGCATCAGTATCCATGTTTCTTCATCTCCTTTGATAAAAGGTGGCTGTAATTGCCTGCCTTGTCTATCAGTCATTGGAGAAAATGTCAAGAATTGATAGGCCTACAACTAAATGTTTTAGATAATTATTGATGACATTGTTCAATCCCTGAGACATTTAGTGTATTCTCTAAAGCATTGCTGAGTACAAAAATGTTTTTAGTAATAGAATTTTACAAAATTGTTTTCTTGTGGCATTTATTGATATCTAAAATAGACAAAAGGATGCAATTATTTTATTAAAAATTTTTACCCAATTGAAGATATATTTTTATAATTACCTTAATTCAATTATTTAGTTATTTTTATTTGATAAAAAGAAGATATTAAATACTTGGAAAATAATGTTGCTCAATTCAAGTCCACTGCTTGTACATGACATGTGTTCTCCTAAATGTCTTTATACACAGATAGTCATTTATTCCCTGAAAAAACAATTGGGAATTATTCCCTTTCCATCAATTATCCAAGGAGAGTCAAATAATAAGTGAAATTGCTAGATGTTAAACCATGTGTCCCTTTTCAAAGTCTATAGCCATTAAAGTATAAACACTAAGTTTATAAGCTTAACCAGTAAAGCATGCTTTAGTTTAGAAATACAGGACATACAGAAGTGCTTACATCAATAGACAAAGACACATAGTAACTGATCAGTCCTGCAGGGGTGAGCTGCATCCAGAAACCAAACCATTATATTACAGTAGGCAGTTGAAAATAAAAGATTGACTTCATCAACTTCTATTGACTGTCTTCACAGTTAATTTACATAAAATTATATGTCCCTAGTCAGCAATCTTTGACTGAGTGGCTTCTTCTGCTTTACTCCTAAAACCCTATACCATTATTTCTATATTTATTATTTCTTAGTTATTGCTCTTTATTTGATTTTTTGGAACTGCTGATATTTTGAACTGTTACTGTGGTCTTTTATGCTTTTATTTGGAGTTACTTATTCATATTGTTTTTTATTTTAGTGGTTTTATTCTATGATACCTGACATTATGCTTATTATTTTAGAACCTAATATGAAATTTTGAAAGACAATTTTCCAAGGAAGACTGCTAAAAAATATTTGACAGATTTTTCATTTTTGAAACTTAAGTTCTTACACATGCAGTTTAATTTTATACTTTACTGCATAGGATACATTATATATTTTATTAGATGATATCCAAAAATCATGATTTTAACTATAAACATCATTATAACTATTATAAGTAGTATAATTATTTCATTAAGTATATAAAATTGGTTCCCTAGATAGCAAAAGTGAAAAAAAAAATCTTTATGGGAAAAAAATAAAGAGGCTACTTTAGTATTCATTTCAGCTCTATTGCTACCTTGAATAATGCCATCAATATGATTGTATTCCTATGTAATCATTTAAAAAGTCACAAATGTATTTTTCACTTTCTCTGTCACCCACCCAATTCCTAATGCTCTAAAATAAATTAATTCCAGTACCTGCTAATGACATTATTATAATATACAAGTACTTAATGGTAAATTGTTTGAGTTTTGATAGTTTTTTGCCTTCATTTATGAATTAAAATTTACTCAAAGAACTTAAATTAATTAAACATCTATTGACATTTTAGTGGAAGGAGCCAAAAAACTGTGTCTTAGCCTTGAAATAACTCACAAAATACACACGAGATAGAGAGAACTAATTTGGATACAGGGAAAAATGGGCTGAGGTCTAAAGTGGAAAAATTAGTTAAGTGCAAGAAAAGAGAAATTAAAGCCCATGGAGACCATCGAGGAAACTTTGTGCAGAATCGTAAACTCGCAGGCTAGCAGAGTTTCAGAAATGAACTAGTTCAACCTTCTCTTTGAAAGGTAGTGAAATAAGCAGACATGTTAAATATCTTGCTCATTATGCACTGTCCGTTTACTGATAAAGCTAGAGGAAAGTCCCATGTACCTTCACTGCCAGATCATTTAAACAGGGCTTTTAAAAATAGGTAGGTTTTTTCCATGTAAAATCCGTAGATCAAGACAAAGCTGTGGAGGTGGGAAAAAGGAAAAGAGGAAAGTGGAGGAAAAAGAGTAAGAAAAGTCTGAGCCTTATATGGCATATAATATGCTGTGACTAAAAGTTTAGAATGCACTACCAGGTGCTATGGACTGAATTTTGTCCTCCCCAGATTCATACACTAAAGTCTGGACTCTCAATATGACTGCATTTGGAAATAGGGACTCTAAATTGGTAATTAAAGTTAAATGAGGTCACGAGGGTGGGGTCCCAATCCAAAAACATTAGCCTCCTTGCAAAGAAAAGACACAAGAGAACTAGGCTCTCCCTCTCTCCCTCTCTCTCTCTCTCAACCAAATTTGATCTTGGACTTCCCAACCTCCATAACTGTAAGAAATAAATTTCTGTAATTCTAATACCCAGTCTGTGGTATTTTATTACAGGAGCTCAAACAGTCTAAAACATGAGGTAGTCAGGAAAGAAAAGATACAGTTAAGAGAGCATGGGGACAGATGGGTGAGGGCTTTGTATAACATGTTTAAAAAATGTTTGCATTCATTTTTCATAAGCATTTAAAAACCATAAGTGATTCTTAAGTAGCCGAGTGAAAGAAAAAAACAGATTAGAAAGATGGACGATACTCAGCAGCATAGTGAGAATCAGTAAGGTGAAAAATCAGGACGTTAGTTGTTTTCTAATTAAGATTCAATATTGCGTAAGAAATATAGTCAATAATATTGTAATAACATGTATGGTGCCAGATGGGCACTGGAAATATTAGGGGGAACACTTTGTAAAGAAAGTGATTGTCTAACCACTGTGCTAAACACTTGAAACTGATATAAAATAATATTAAATGTAAACTGTAATTGAAAAAATATTTTAAAAATTAAAAAAGAGTTAATAATGGCTTAGAGTTAATATAAGAGTTAATAATAACTGGGACTGAGGTAGTAAGGGAGAGGGAAACATGTAAGGAATGCTGTTTGGGAGAATTGATTTTAGTTGCTCTTAGACAATGTTAATAACATGGTAAGGATTATGATGATAACATCAACCGGAAAGAGAAAGCAGAGGGCGAAGCTGGTTTTTCTTATTTTTTATTTTATTAAAATAAAAAGTCATTGAAATAAAATAAAAATAACAAAAGTTTTAAAATTTGTTTTAGAAATTTTATTTGTTAAGGTCAAGTAAAAAAATGTTATAGAACAACAGGCAAAATAAATGTGAGGAAACTTTAAAGGTTATGGGATTGAAATCATACTCATAATGAGTTAAAGCTTAAATGTATACAGAAATGTGATTAAAATTAAAAAGTAAGATACAATAAATATTTCCAATGGGGAATATAAGGTAAGGAAGGGGTGATTTATTGGCGCATGTTAGGTAGTGATGAAACTAAAAACACACTGTACATATTTTGATTTACATTAGAATGTGTGGTGAGTCTAAAATTGGTATGTATTTCTCGAGGGATGTTGGGAAATGCAGAAATGCATAAATGAAAGAAAAATAAGTCAGTATTTTCTACTAAAATAATGTACTTAATGTTTAAACACAGTGTTAAGCCAGATGACATCTGAAATCCATTTCAGTTCCAAAATTATTTAACATTAAAATTCCATCATGGGCATTCAGAACAATTAAAATTGGGACTAACGTTTGATGATAAATAAAATATGGAGCTCAGAGTGTAATTTTATTAGATGTAATTATAAAGTTATCTTTATCCTTTGCAGAAAACCAAACCTAAGAGTTTAATAAGAATATTGTGAGGAAAGTTTAGGTGGATAAAATACTGGAATTGTTAATTACTACAAGCAGTAAATTTATTGAGAGCTATCTTAGAAACTAAGAGCTGAATAAATGATATAAAGAATGAATCCTATCAGATGCGCTTCTCACAATATTAAGCAAAAAACAAATTTATTTTAAATTTTATTTTTTTACACACAAAATCTAAACAAATTAAAATGCAAAACAATATGAAATTCCAACCATGTGTTTTACATTTATTTGTACATCATAAATAAAAGTTCTCTGTTCAATATAGACTTTTTCAGGCACACTATTTTTTTGTTGCTTTTCTTTGCTTTTAATGTGTAATAATTTGTATAAAAAACAAGGGTGCATTTGAATATATCTCAATATCAGCCTTTGTCTACATTAAAAGAAAAGTCTGTATTGCATTTTATCTCTGGTTCTCTTTATATGAGATCTTTTTAAATTTATTTTTTAAACACCATCTTTTTGAAATTAACATTTTCAAGTTGTCACATGTCATTTGAGCTTAAAGGTTTTTCTTTGTGTAAAATCATCAAGGGTATTGAATATGAATATGAGGTAGGGTAGCAAACTCCTAAATTTATGATCAAATTGATTTTCAGTTTTATAAACAGTTGAAATTTAATGCTCTAAAATTTCCATTTCCAGGAAGAACTCTCATTGTTAACAGAATACATTTGCAATTCCTCCTAATTTCAATTTTAGCTTTTACAGTGTAACCGCACCCTAAAAAATTTTGGTAAATCAGATCATTCTTTACATTTTATTTTATTTTAAAGTCAACTTTATTAAAATGTAATTTTAAGGTAAAATTTACACCTTTTAATTGTGCATCTTGAGATTTGACAAATGCATATAGAAATACAATAACCACCACATTCAAAGTATAGAATAGCACTGTCACACCACAATCCCATCCCTGACCTGATTTCTCTATCAATGATTTTTTCCTTTCAAAAAGTCACATGTAGAATTTTTCAATATGTTAGTTTTGGTATCATGCTTATTTTGCTCAGTATAATGCTTATGAAATTGATCCAGGTTGTTGCATGTGTCAGTAGTTTTCTGCTTTTTATTGTTGAATAGTATATTTTTATGTGTGTGTAGGTGTCCCACCATTCATTTATTTATCCATTTACCAGTTAAGGAAAATACATGATGTTTGCAGTTTTGAGTGATTATAAATAAAAATGCTAAAATATTCATTTATAGGTCATTGTGTAGATATATGTTTCAATTCCCTTGATAAGGAGGTTTTCTGGGTCATGTAGTAGGTGTATGTTCAATATTATAACAAAGTAGTCATGCCATTTACATTCTCAAAAGTAATTTGTAAGAGCTCCAGTTGCTCCAAATCTTTATCAGCACATGGTATTATCAGGTTTTCATTTTAGCCATTAAGGTTGGTACAGAAAATTATCTAACTGTGATTTTAATTTGTATTCACCTAATGACTATATTGAGTACTAATTAATGTGCTTATTGCAAACTATACTGACCATCCACATATATTCTTTAGTGAAGTGTCTGTTCAAATCTTTTACCCATTGACTTGTTTCTCTTCTTACTCTTAAATTAAAAAAAAAATTATGTATATTCAATACAGATATTTTAATAGACATGTGATTGTAAGTTTTCTCCTATTTGTGATTTTTTTTCATTTTCTTTTCAGTGTCTTTTTGCATTAGTTAGGGTTTTCCAGAGAACCAATAATATAGCAGGATATGTTAAGAGAGAGAGAGGGAGAAGCAGAGACAGAGAGTTAAGAAACTGGCTCACATGTATGTGGGTATGAGGGTGGGTAAGTCTTAAAATCCATCGGGCAAGCCAACCGGCTACACATTCAAGTGATAACTACACTACTGTGTTCACTGAGGCATTATTTATAACAACCAAGAGTTGAAAACAACCTAAATATCCTTTCCTCAGAAAGGATAGAGAAAATATGGTACATACATACAATGGAATATTATCCAACCTTTAAAAGAGAAGGAAGTCCTGTCATATGCTACAACATAGATGAACTTTGAGGACATTATATTGATTGAAATAAGCCAGTCACAGACAGACAAATAGTGCATGGTCCCACTTACATAAGATATCTAAAGTAGTCAAACTCACAGAAGCAAAAAGTAGAATAGGGGTTGCCAAGAGTTGAGGGAGAGGGATATGGGGAGTTGCTGTTCAACGGTTATAAAGTTTTAGTCCTACAGGATGAAAAAATTGTAGAGATCTGCTGTAAACTATTGTGCTTACAGGTAACAATATTTACTGTTCATGTAAAAGTTTATTAAGAAGACAGATCTTATGGTTGTTTTGTTTTGTTTTAATCACAATTTTAAAAAGATGTGTTGATATTGCAACCTTGTGTCTAAAGTCTGGAAACTCAGGCAGAATTTTATGCTGTAGTCAGGAGGCAAAACTGCTTCTTTGGGAAAGTTCAGTCTTTGCTCTTCAGGCCTTCAACTGATTGTTTGAGCTTCACCCACATTATGCAGGATAATAGTAAAGTCCTGTATGTTAATCACATCTAAACAAATACCTTTACAACAGTATCTAAACCAGTTTTGGTTAAATAGCTAACTGTATTCACTATATTCTAAGTGAATATGTATGATTAACCATTACATGTAATAAGAAATCTTTGTCTAACTCAAGATTAAGAAATTTTTTCTTATTTCATATTAGAAATTTTAAAGTTTCAGGTTTTATGTTTAGCTCTATGATCTATTTTGAGTTACTTTTTGCATGTGGTGTGAAATAAAGCTTTAGGGTCATTTTTAGGGGAGTGGGAGGTCATGCATGTCCATTTTGTTGAAAAGAATATCCTTTCTTCATTACTACCCTAAACCTTTGTCACCTACACTTTGATTGTCAGTTCTGTTCCATTGACCTATGTGTTAGTTCTAATGCTACTTCCACATTGTCTTAATTACTACAACTTTGAAATAGTTATTCTTCTCATTTTTCATCCTTTTTAAAAATGTTTTGGCTATTCTAGGTTTTGTGTTTTCCCATATAAATTATATAGTCAGCAGATCAGTTTCTGGGTGGCTACGTCAACTACCTGCCAATAGTGTGGCAGGTGATGTCCAGCGCACAGATGTATTTGTCAAAGTGAAGACCAGTCTGCTTGGTGTCCACTGTGTGCATTATTGGCAGCCTGGGAAAGGCTGGGAACTGGGAGAGACAGGACTTGGGCTCCAGACTATGGTAAACGCAGGTACAGGCTCATCACAGACTTGACTCTGCCCATTGGAGAGAAAAAGACTTTTCTGATATGGCTCGTTCTCTCTTCATTTGCATCATTCAATATTGGCTTTCTCCCTCCTCCACTAAAAGGAATCACCTTTTGTCCTCATTTATTTTGCCAGGAATTTAGTTCCTTTGTCCTCTTACCAGTCATCATTTCACCCGTGTTACTGATTAGTGAGCTCTGTTGAAGCATTCCTTTAATTTATAACTCAAAAGGCACCGTCCAATAACTTTTATACATAAACACCTAAGGGTTCATGGGATATACAAATCCAATAAGAGACACATGTGCTGATCACAATGGAAATAGGATGCATTGAGTGGGAGGAGTGCTTCTTTTTTACATATAGATTTTTACAAGAAATCCAGTGGAAGTAGCAACTCATGATTTAGTTTTGGGAAAAGCCAGAAGTCACAGGGCTCCACATCTGGGAGGTAGGGGTCTGAGTCACCTGGAAGATTTGATGTTTCACTAAAAAACTTTGCACGAGACATGATGCACGTATGGCCATGTTGTTGTGAGGAAGCTGCCAATCACCAGCTGCCTAGAGCTGCAGCCTTCTGAATCATCTGCGTAGTTTCCGTGGAGGAAACTGAATGCAAAATTTGATGCGGATTCGTTGCTCTACTCGTTCAGTCATTTTGAATGCAAAGGCCACATAGTACACCTGCTCACTCAAAGCCATCTACCTCCCCCATTGACTAGTACAATGAAGTCATTATTCATGCTTGTGCATTCCAGTCCTCTCTCCTTGGCTGCCAGGTTACATGAATATAACACAAGCTGTTTTCATTATATTAACAATGGCTGGATTTTACCAGACATACCATGTATACAATGGAATATACCTAACCATAAAAAAGAATGAAATCTTACCATTTGCAATAGCATGGGTCAATCTAGAGAGTATTAGGCTAAGTGATATAAGTCAGTCAGAGAAAGACAAATACCTTATGATTTCTCCTATATGTGGAATCTAAAGAACAATATCCATGAACAAACAAAACAGAAATAGCCTCACAGATACAGAGAACACGCTGATGGTAGCCAGAGGGGAGGAGCATTGGGGGACTAGGTGTAAAAGGTGAAGTGACTGGAGAGTACAGATTGGTAGTTACAAACTGGTTTTGGGAATGTAAAGCATAGGAAATATAGTCAATAGTAGTGTAAGAATGACGTGTGTTGTTATTTGGGTACTGGAAGTATTGGGAGAGCACTTTGTAAAGCATATGATTGTCTCACCACTATGACTCACACCTGAAGTTAATATAAAATAATATTAAATGTAAATGGTAATTAAAAAAATAAAATATGAAAACTGTAAAAAAAAAAACATAAGCATTTATTTGAGAAAAGGAACTGCAAACCTGGAGATAATTTCAAGTAGTAACCTAATCGTGTTCCACTTTTTATAGCAAAAGCTCCCATCCAGGTTTCCAATTATATCAGTATTATACAAATGAGGTATCCAATTGTGTAATTCTGATTAGATGAGACAGGTCTCAGTCAGTTGGTAGAAAGATGAAAGTTTTCCCTGTAGTGTTTGACGCAGTTTACATGAACATGTGGGACACAGTGCAGGAGGCCAAGAATTCAGTCTGAGGTTCTTCCCAGTGTAAAGAGTATGTGAGAAGTCCCTATCAGTAAATGACTGTAACCTCTTATTATTTATAAAATTTGGGTCCCTGGTTGATCATGGGGTGTCCATCTCAGTGGGTAAGTTCTCGGGTTTACATCAAATGATTCTTCTGTGGGTCCACGGGAGCATGAAGACCCTTGTTCCTAGAGAGAAGTGAGCTAAGAGGAGAATAATAAAAGAAGAGGTCAGCAACTTACTGAGAGTATTTGAGGATGGCAAGTGGTATAACCTAATAAAACACTCCAAAGATTATGAATTTTACTAGACTCACAGTTGTCCTCCCTCTGCCTTGTGGCAAAACTCTGGTGTATCTCAGTGTGGCTACATGCTATTTCTTCCCAGGGAACTGGGAGTATTAGAACAATAACAAAAAGCCAAAACTATAAAACTCCTTGCACTGACTCTCTTGATCTGCACCTAGCCTCACCAGATCTTACTCAAGCTAAAACGGCTAAAACAAATATACCATACTTATTTCATAAATTACATACATTTTCTTCTCACCTAAGAACATGCCCATTGATTTTAGAGAGAAGGGAAAGGAGAGAGAGAGAGAGAGGGAGAGAAACATAATTGTGAGAGAGAAACACTGATCGGTTGCCTATCGCACTCACACTGACCTGGGATCCAACCCATGGCTTAGGTATGTTCCCTGACCCTGACTGGCAATTAAACCCACGACTTTTCAATTTATGGGACGATGCTTCAACCAACTGAGACACACTAGCCATGGCATAAAAATATGTTTAATGAATGAATGATACTTCTTGGAAAGCATATTGGCTCTAAAAATTCAAACAGTGTCAACAGTTAGTTGTTGCTCAATAAATATTTTATATAGTTTTGAATCAATAATAAGAATTTTCTAACAGGGAGCGATATCAATAGGGAAGAATTGCTTTATGTATATGGTCCAGGGACTTTTACTTAATATGTTAAGTCAGAGGGGAATCAAATATTGGTGGAATAAATTATAATATTTTAAATTTATGTTTTGCTAAGCCTAAGATTTTTTAATTTTCTGACACCTACTTTTGTTGATATTAAGCCCTCCTGAGGGAGATAAATCAAGTACAACAGAAAAGCACACATAAAAGAACAAATGTAGAAACATTAGAGCTATTTTCTGTCAGGGAGCTTGTGTAGGAAGGGTGGAGGGATTAAGCAAAAAAGAAGAAAAACAGAAAGAACTCATGGACACTGACAACAGTGTGGTGATTACTGAGGGGACGGGTGTGGGAGAGGAAGAGGATGGTACAGGCGGAATTAAGGGTGATGGGCAGGCACCCGACTTGAGGTAGTGAACACACAATACAGTGTACAGATGATGTGTTATAGAACTGTGCACCTGAAACCTGGATAATTTTGTTACCCAGTGTCACCACAATAAAAAGAAAAAAAATTATTAGAGGCTGATATTCATGGTTGGCAAATATAATTTTTAGAGAAGACAGTGACTCAATAAGAGAAGATTACAGGTGTTCAGTAGCTCTGTTTTTTAATACTGAGTGAGGCACCACTTAGTAATACGTGCTGATGAATTTTCTGGAACAGATACTATTGATTTTAGTGGCTTGAACTGAAAAGATTAGACTGAGAATCTGCTCTAAGTGAAAGTATTTATATAAAGTTGACAGAGAGACCCAGAAACCACTATAGTACAATTGGCTTTTCTTGTACAGAGTTCCATGGATTTTATCTAATATATATAGATCCATAAGACCATTTCTACTATTAGGATACAGTACATTCCATTCTTCCCCCAAACTTCCCCCCTGCTATCTCACTGTAGACACAACCTCCCCTCCTCACTAGCTCTTGGCAACCACTCCTATGTTTAGTGACTCTAGTTTTGTCTTTTGCAGAATGCTATGTAAATGATATCACATGATGTAGAGATTTTAGGCAGCCTTCTTTCACTCAACACGACTTGGTGAATCATACAAAGGATCTGAAAGTGTCCAAATTATGACACTTTGCTTATCCATTTACCTGGTGAAAGACACGTCAATTGTTGCTACCTTTTAGAAATTATGTCTATAACTTCTAAAGCATCCAGATATAGGTGACAAGGAATCCCTTCTCTGACCAGCCCCTCACTCCAAGCTTCATTTTAAATGCATCATTGAGATAACTTGAGAAAGAATATCTAATTTAACTAACTAATATTTATAAAACTCTAGAAAATATAAAGCAGGGTAAAAGATATTAAAGTACATTATAATAGCAAAGTCAGCATCTGCAGATTTTTTGTGTGATAACATTTATAAACCAAACAAAATGAGAGCTCTACATGATTTTTAGATATTTAATTCCATTTAGCCCTAGTCTTTCTAGCAGATACTTCATTCTGCAATTTCTCCCCTATCATGCAGATGACATAGAAACAGGTGGCCACCTCTGCTGACTCAGAAGTTCATGAGAAGGAAAAAAATAAAATCATGTCAAAGATAAATCATTTTAATACAAATTTAAAAGAAAAATACTCAGAGACAAAGAAACCAGTGGAGTGTTAGGAAGTAAATGAGTTATCTCCAAACACCTTGCTTCTTCACTGACTTCATTTGAAAGTGAGCATCTATTTTCTGTTGCCAATGCGCGATGTACGGACTGCGGCCCTAGAGACCGGGAAGGTCGGTGAAGAGGAAACACTGTTCCTGTGCAATAATTGTGAAGCTCTGAAAATTTAACTATGAAACTTTTGATAAGTCACTTGTAACTGTAATTTTATTTAATAATGTCTCCAATTTATTCTTGATTTCATTTCCAATTTATTATTGATCGCAAAAGGTCAATATAAGATGTTAATATTCTAGGTTAAGCAGAATATTAGGATAACCCCTGACTTTTGGACATTTGGACAAAATGCTTGCTCAGAGCATCTCTAAATGTACATATTCATAGGAGGATATGGAGAAATTCAGAAAAGAAATCACTCATTAGCTCTATTATCTCTAGACCTTGATGTGTGTTTCAGTTCTTGTTATTTTCTGTTATTTCTGTTGTTTCTTTTTCTTGTTATTTAAACATAGGTTTAAATTGTGTGCCAAAGGCAATATGTGTGGTTAAAATTGAAAGCTCATGAGGGCCGGGCTTTAAAGATGAGCAGAGTTTTATGTAGAGGAGGAAAAGAGGGAAAAAGTTTTAGGTAAAAAACGAGTTATATGAACAAAGACACCTGAAAAAACTGATGTTTCTGGGAGGAAGGGAAATGAAGCCATTTTCTGGCTTCATATGGTTGTTATTTCAGAGACTTGACTGTCAAAGGGCAGACATCAATAAAAATAACTAGTGTTACTTTAGTAATAAGATAAAATTCCATGTTATTGAGATTTGTAGTGCAGTGAACCAAATGACTGATACCAAGTATAATTATGGTAAATAAAAATCTGTTTTAACACAAAGAACTTGAATCATGTCTATTGCTGTTGATCTCAACACCACAGTTACAAAGGAATTATTCCTACAGTGGGTATTTATGGACCACAAATCATGTGGCAAGTACCATGTTCGGTATTATGGAAGAGAAATAATATTAATAATAACCATAGCAATTATAGTTTCTTGAGTTTATTATGTGTTAGGCCTTGTTCAGACACATTATATACTTTTCAATATGTGCAATAATAGTTTTACATTTTAAAGATAAAGAAAATAAGACTAATTGGATAACTTTTTCAAGGCCGTATAATAGCAAATGTAAGCACCAACTCTAGTGTCTATATAACTCCAACAGCAGTATGCTTGACAGCAGTGTATGGTATATATCATTCCTCCTCAGTGCACATACAATGTGGGTACAAACTTAACACATATCAAATAGCTTGTGAGCAAGAACATAGGTTTAAATTGTGTGCCAAAGATAATATGTGTGGTTAAAATTGAAAGTTCATGAGGGCCGGGCTTTAAGGATGAGCAGAGTTTTATGTAGAGAAGGAAAAGAGGGAAAAAGTTTTAGGTAAAAAATGAGTTATGTGAACAAAGACACCTGAAAAAGCTGATGTTTCTGGGAGGAAGGGAAATATTTTGGAGTAGAAAGAGTAGTGAGCCAACTATTCACATTATTTCTCTAAGTGTATTTCAAAATTTTTAATCTTTATAGTTTGGATGTCCTGTTATTTAATGACTTAAAATAAAGATAGAGACTCTGATATGGGCTCAAGAAGGCATTTCAAAATAAATAGAGCACATGTTAAAATCAATGACTAATAGATTAAAGATAATAAAATGAGAAATGGAATAAGAATAATACTGTTTTTGGCATAAATACTTTTTCTTTTTCTACCATTGCAATGAGGTAGGTCGCTGAGGAGATATTTCTCATTTACAGATAAAGATACCACAACAAAGGGAGGAATTTGCTCGAAGCCACATAGTTACTTATCAGAAGAGAAAAAAATTCTAAACTTGTGATTTTGGGGAACCAGCACAAGGCAAATTTTTGTAGAGACTTATAACTATTTCTCAGATATTTTTCAGCTTTCAGACAATCCCATCTTCCACAAGAAAACTAAGTTCAACTCTTATAATCTCTTCACTTAAAAAATTGTCTTCTACTTTGGCATTGTCTCAATGTTTGATTTCTGAGACTAAATAATAAAAAAAGGAATGTAAGCACAGAATCTGTAATTTGGTCAGTTCTTCATGAAAGATAGTTATCATTAAATGTCTAGTATTTTCAATATTAAATTGCTACACTGAAAATATTTCAGAGAAAGTCACAGATGTGCTATATCACGATATGACTACTGTTTATTTATTTGTTTATTTATTCATTTATTCCATGCTCTCTTTTACTCAAGAAAAGTCCAGAATTTCTTCAGGTCAGACCATTCATATTGGATTTGGAGCAGAAGAGTACTAAAATTGAATTATATTATTCCAAGTTTTTATTCTGCCGTCACAGACCAGAAACACGCAGGTAGATAGGGATATCCATCGTTCACACTGTATACTTCTGGGAAACAGTGTTGTGGAGAGAAGAGAGAGGGGCGGTCACTTCCAGCTGGAGGCTGCTAACCCCCTCTCTGTTCTGAAGGGTAAATAAGGTGAGCGTAGGAGACTTGGTTTCCTCTCTGCAAAGTAGATGGATAACGTTGGTTCATACTAGAATTTTGTATGAATTAATCACAAACATTTCTACAGGATGACTTTTTAAGTGCTAGAAAGCTGCCTAAATGTTTAATATTCATTAGAGCTAACACACACAGTTTATGGAATTCACCAACATAAGAATTTGGGGATCTCTTAATATAGAGGGTTTTTTTTTTACTGTTTACCTTTCACAACATTGAAGAGTTCCTACTCACATCCATGATGCCTCAGGAAAACCACAGGTATAATTTTGAAGTCACTCTCTTTAGCTCGAGATTTCTTATCAGGAGGCTGAATATGGAATGGCATTAAAATTCTGTCAAGATCACACAGAGATTGAAATGAGCCAATGTGAGAAATGAATGGGAAGGAAATAAATACGCTAAAATGAAAACAGCAGGTGTATTAAGGTGATGAGTATTTTTCTTTCTTAATTAAATAACATTGATATAACTTGTTTAATAAATTTGTCATAAAAATAAAAATCAGGTAAATCAAGAGAGAAAAAATATCTGTTTAAAATGTATCAATGTTGCTTCATGACAAAGTTTTGGAATAGAAACTTTATTACAGATATACAATTACGGTAATTACACAGTTTTTCCTTTATTAAATTTTTAAACCACAGCAATTCTGTAACATTTGAAGTAGTAAGCCTGAGTAGCTTTAGAGGAAGGCTAGTGTCAATAAATAACTTCATTAGCATCCTCATGAATATCGTTTAGTGCATTGCATGCAGTAAGAAATATTATTGCTGCAAATTAGATACTATAATTAGGTGTTTTTCCAGCTTTAATTTTCATTATGAAAATATGGTTACCTCCACACTGAAATTTGCTTTCATTTCCCCGATTTAAGAGCAGGCTGCACCATAGGTCAGTTGTGCTCATTGGAAATATCTACAACTTCATGGAAGAATAATTTGTATTTACAGTCTGCAAAGCAACTTAAATAGAAAATCTAATGTTATGTTCCTGCTGATTTAATGTCATTTTTATGCTATGCTATGACAAACCTCTTGCACTTTTATAGTCTAAGGTAGTTTTAGGTTAATTCACATTTAATGAAAAGTGAAATGAATTGTAGTGGGCATATGCAAAGATAACTGCTGTCACCCGAGTGAACTGGCTCTTATATTACACATAGAGATTTCCAAAGTACAACCCTGTACTGTTGTAATTGAGAAGGCAGAATTTTACATTTATGATAGGTTTGAGATGAGATAAAAAACAGATTTGTTTGCCTTGTCTAAATACATCTTTGCCTTTGTTCTAGGTTAAGTAGGGCTGAGGAGTCTGAGTTGGACAGACATTCTCTCCTCTTTTAGAGCAAAAATACTCTCCTCCGCTTTGGAAAGAAAAGTTCACAGAGGAAGAGACAAATGAGCTTCACAAAGTCATACAATAATCTTTTACATACTATGTAAAGCGAGTATATTTAAAGGAACTATTTCCTTTGTCGGGAAAACCACTGCAAAAACAGACTTTATAAAACATCATCTACATAAATGCAAATATAATACAGGGAGAGCTTTCACTGCCTTGTGAGGTACGTGGAGGGAATGGAATCCCGGTCTCCGTCGTGACCCAGAATGGAGACCTCGGTTACAAAGCAGACTCTGCCATTTTCCTTACAGGAGGACTTAGTTTTCTTTTTTGCACAACATAGGGTTGTCTGAGATTGTCTCAGAGGTCACCTTGATGCCTTTAACTTTATTATTTAGAATAAAACCTTGAGTTTAAGGATAACCCTTACATTCTTCAGTGTTTATGTTATTTTGCTTAACCATCTTCACCACTTCTGATAAAGATATTTCTTGTTTTATTTTTCAGTTTCTCTAAATATCTTAGTACCCTCTGATGCTAGTAAAAGCTTTTAAAAAATGTATGTGGGAAAAGATCAGATTGAATAAATGATTCATAAGAATAAGCAAAGTAATTTTAGTTGAGAGACTATATAAACAAAATAAGCACGCAAATGAAAACAGAAAGATACTATGACTATACATTTTTCTCAGGTAAATAATCATACTAGTACAGAAACCTCATTAACAAATTATGCCTAATCCAAATTGTGAAGGAAATATCGCACAGGTTATTTCCTTGCTTTCTTTTTATAAACTTTTTAAAAGAGTGATTGTAATTGAAAGAAGTTGGAATTTTGACTGTGGATGTGGAAAAGTTACTAATATTATCTGCCACCACTACGTTTCTGTGTCTAAACTAAGCTACCAATGATCTTGGGAAAAGCATTCTGTTTGCTGGTACTTTGGGGGTGGGTTGAAGACTTGAGCATAAATCCTGTCTGGGAAATGAATCTCTCATTTTTTGATGGTTTAAAAAAGAAGAAAAAGAAAGTGAAAATGCTTATTAGTGTTTCTGCAGTTTAAATTATCATATTAAATCTGCTTTTGAGGTTCTTGGCATTCTTCTTTGAAAAACATCAATAGTTTAATTGGTTATACAAAGTAAAAAAGTATCAATTGAAAAAAAATCAAAGTTTGTGATAATCAAGAGTAAGTTGCCACTCACAAAATGGCGAAAGGACTGTATTTCTTGAATGAAGAGTTGATTATAATGTGAAATTATTTTTGGCTTCTTCTAATTTGGCCAGAGGCTGCAATTTGAAGCTTGGAGTTTGAGAGACAAGGTGAGACAGACAGGAGATGCTGCTGGGAGAGATGGGAAACTATCAGCGACCTGGCACAAGGTCAAAGGCAGGACCTGGCCAAGCAGATAATGTGGCAGAGGAGGAAGTTCTAGTTGGGGTAATAACTTGAAAACTGTTTAGGTGTCAGTTTCCTTTCCTGCATCATAACCTCATTATGCCATATGAAATTCTTAACACCATCTGTTAAACACTTTAATCATTTGTTAGGCGTGTGCTGAGGAATCAAAGGATGTCATTTGGCATTCTGGGGCATGATGAACCTGGGAGACGGGAAGCACGTGAAGTGGTTTTTGAAGGCAAAGGTGATAATCAGAGAAGGGTGGAATGAAATTGATAATAATATTGATATCTAACATTTCTCAAGCATTTGGTACATGCCAGACATTGTGCTAGGTTCTGCTGGGACCCCTGATGCATCCTCAGCAATATTTGGGAGGTGCCTAGACTTCCTGTAGAAACACAGTATATGTCTTGGAGATTCACTAGTGATAAATTAAAGGGAAGGTGAAACAAAAGCTTGGAGACACCATAGAACCTTAGGATGGCTCTAATCCGTGTGCATCTAAGGAAAGTCCTCATGGAAATCCAGTCTTTTCTACTGGATTCCAGAACAGGACTTCAGGAAGTAGATAAATATAGTCAATGAAATGGAAGACAATCCTATTACTTGCTCTAAGAGCTAATGTCCTGTCACAAAATCCAGAATCTAAAGTTTAAAGTTCCAGTTCCAACTTTATAGTATATGAGCTATGAATTTTGGGGCAAATCTCACGACTTGCTTGAATGTGATTTTTCATATCTACTAACAGGTTTACTAAGAAGATGAAATAATATTATATGTACAGGTGTTAAATGCAAGGTCCAATACAGTATTAGCCATTTTCATTTTCTTATTTTTATCTTTGTTTCTAGTTATACCATTAAAGATAGTGGAATGATACATTCAGGGAATGGGATGGGCAACAGATGAGATCAGTAAAAATGATAAATTAGTGGAAGTCCTTATCTAAAATATTTTAAAGGTTCCCCTCAACTCTTCAAGCACTGGGGCATGATATTTGGAAAAGCTTACAAAGTGACATACTGTAGTTTTTTCCTTCGAAATACAAGTCTTATATTGATTATTCATGACCATATTTTTTTCAGTTTTTAATGTTACAAAGTTATAATATTTAAAAGAGTAGATGAAACATGGATTAACCATTGAAAATCTAGCTAAGAAGTGTCTGTAAATGAATAAAAAACCAAAAGCATAACCTGAGATTAGTGTGTCCATGACATGGTATCTATATGGGGTGGAGCAAGAGTAGGTTTACAGTTGTGAGTACACAAAGCACAGTTTATTCTTGTGCTATTATTTATTAATTATTGTATTATTTTCCATATGATCAACAGTAAATCTACTTTTGCCAAGCCCTATATAGTACTCTACAATTTCCCAGTAAGGACTGTTATAGATTAGAATACAAAGAATAATAAAAATAAAGATCATAATAAATTAGGAATAAAAAAGTTTAAAGGATATCCTTTTCCCTCTTGGACATAAAAACACTGTAATATCTAGGGTTATACTATACCAGGAATGTATTAAAAGATGATGAGCGACTCGGTTAGTGATTTAACAGAACTAAATATATGTTTGGGACTCTTTAAATGTTTTACGTTAAAGTAGAATATGTGTGACGGTGTATACAAAGAAGTTAGAAAAAAGTAATCTCACTTCTGGAATGTAAGATTTCACAATTTATACAGGTTTTAATGTATCATTTGGATGGATTCATGTGGGTACTTTATACTTAGTAACACTTCTGCTCCTGGAGGGGTTGACACAATGATTAACGTACTGTCCTGTTTAATCAAAATCATGTTTATTTCTTTATAAAAATTAAAATAACAATAAATAGTTTTAAATAGTCGGACTCTTCAAATCAGAATGAACCAATGAGAAAGATACTATTTTTCTTACCATAACCAAAATTAATTAATTGGCCATTTATAATTCAGACTTCTAAGAGACAGACATCAGTCCAAAGAGTTTATGAGCAATCATATTCTTCTCAGATTAAATTTAGTTATTTTAGATCAATTTTTAAATAAAATTTAGGATATTCAAAAATATTAGCAGATTGCCCAACATCACTCAAATGAACAGCGAAAATATAAAAACCGTAATTCACGTCTCCTGACTTACCTCCACTGCTTTTCTCATTATATTTTGTAGCCCCTTATATAGTCATTCTTTTATGTTTTAATATATTAGAGTCTACCCTCCCAGTTTATATATTTATTTTTTAACTGAATGTGCTTTTTTTTTAAAATTAATGTTCTTTAGAGAAAAAAAAGTATTTCTTTGCCATCTGTGAGAAAAGGGTTAATTCATTGAAGACGATTCCCCTATGAGTTGGTGCCTCAGAAAATAAAATTGTCCTCCTACAAAGCTCCATGGAGACCAACTACAACAGGTATGTAGAACCAGCATAGTGAGCATAAGGCCTGGAATTTGTTCCTAAGCTCAGGGCAGCAATATCTGGCGAGCTGGTCCATATAACGTATACATGTATCTTTAGCTTTGTTTTGGAGACAACTCAGAACAGTGCATATTGTTCCATGTTGGTGAGAGATGCTGACTTGGGAGCTGCCTAGGTTGGAGGCCTCCCTTGATGTCATGTGCTCTAGGCCCTTTGGGGTCATATCTAAGACATGGAATGAGCACCCAATGGAAACCAAAGCTGATTGGACGGTGAGTTCTGGCCCTCCATTCTATGTATTTTTGGAGTTTATTTAGTTGATTTGCAGGCCCATTGATGCCCCTCTCCTTTATTACTCTGTCTGGAATCTCCTTCTGATTCTATATGTTCAGTCCCAGAGGATGATCTTTCAAACAGCGGGAGACTTCTTTGCTACTATCAAAATCAGGAGGAAGAGCTGGTATACATACAAGTAGTGCTCTTTTGATAAATACTAAAACTGATGTTTTCAAGGTAAAATCTATCAAATACTAAATTTAAGGTAACAGGGCATTTTTAACCTTGTTCAATTTATGTTGCTTTATTTCATTATTGAAATGCAGCCATGATCATTTAAATTTTAACTTTCCCCTTCAGCAAACAAGAACTTAAAAAAAAAAATTGCTAACACTTAACAAAGTAAAAACTGTTGCTTTTCAATGCAAAGTGGTACATCTACATGGGAAAAAAACATTTGGTTGTATCTCAAAATGCTGAGCATGTAGTTAATTACCATATGACCCAGTAATTGTAGAATCGTAGGTATGTACCCAATAAAAGTAAAAACGTACATTCACATGAAAAAAAGACAAAAAATCCCTCAAAAACCTTGTACATAAATGTTCACAGCAGAACTATTCCTGTTCTCCAAAATGTGAAAACATTCCAAATTTCAATCAGCTGATGAATGTATAAAAATGTGTGGTATACAATGAACTCAGCAGTGAAAAGAAATGATGTCGAGACATACTACACTATTGCTTAACCTTGAAAATATTATGCTAAGTGATGCAAGCCAGTTGCACACACACAAATGTGTCATGTAATCCATTTATTTGAAAATCCCAGAATAGACAAGTCCATAGAGACAGAAAGTACATTAGTGGTTGTGCCTGGGACAGGGGTGGATTCACTCTTGATGGAATGGAACTTAGGAGATGAGGGAAATGTTCTAAAATTAAATTATAATAGTGATCATACAACCTTGTGAATATAATAAAAACACTGAATTGTATATTTTAAATGTATGAATTTCATGGAATGTGAACTTAATAAGGCAGTTCAAATATTCTTTTCATGAAGTTAGGCAAAATAAATATTTTAAGACTAATTGCACATGTGAAACTATAACTGATCTTTGCTTATTTTAGATCTTATAAAATGGTAACTTTAATACCCTGAAAGGTGAGAAATAATATTATTGTCAGGGATAAATGATTAAAGTTGACATTGTAGATTTATGTAAAAATATAACAGTTGTATTAGTTGTTGATACAATGTCTTTCTGATTATTTTTCAAGCACTTTAGTATAAAGAGGCTAGATATTCTTCAAGAGTGCCTTTTTTTGCTGTTAACTTACACTTACTTTAGTTTTTGATGAAAAAGAAAGAAACATTGCCCTGGCTGGGTGGCTCAGTTGGTTGGAGCATCGTTGTGTATACCAAAGGGTTGCAGGTTCGATTCCCAGTCAGGGCACATATCTAGGTTACATGTTCAATCTCCAGTCCGGACAGGTAAAGGAGGCAACTGATAGATGTTTCTTTTTCACGTTGGTGTTTCCTTCTTTCCCCACCACTTCTTCTCTCTCTAAAATAGATAGAAACATATCCTCAGGTGAGGATTTTTAAAAAAAAGAAGAAAAGGAACATTGAAATAATAATAATATATCTTATGAAAAATGATTACTTCTGATTTTTCTCTTTCAGAGGGGTAGTTTACATGACAGTTATATATTGATGTTTTTAATAAATTAAAAGTCTCCTGATTCATGAACCGCTCATGTAAAGGTTACCCACTTAAGCCCAGGGGATGCTTTAACTTATATGCAGCAAAACAGAAACATTATACAAAAATCCTTATGAGACTTACTTTCCAGGAGTGGATACAGAATATAAACAATAAACATAATAAATAATTGAATTGCATAGTATGTTAAAAATAACAGGAGCATTGGAAAAAGAAAAAAAGAAGGGGGAAGGAAAGGGATCAAGAATGCAAGGGGCAAAAGCTTCGGGTCGCTCTGCTCGAGATACAGAGACCATAGGAAGAGCAGGTTTCGGTGTGTAGGCATTGGGAGATCAAGAATCCGATTTGACATGTTGGTTTGAGATAGCTATGAGACAGCCAAGTGGACATGCTGAACTGGCACTTGCATCAGTGAATGTGGAATTCAGGGAAGTGCTTCAGGCTGGGAGCATGAACTGTAAAATGCAAGCACAAAGGAGTTGGCACTTGCAGACAGGGCACTGGATAACATTATTGAGGGAGTAAACGCAGGTAGAGAAGAGATTTTGCAACACTCCGAGGTATTAGAGAAGTGGAGAAATCAGCATAGGAGGCTGAGAAAAGTAGCTGTTAATTTAGTCACAAATGAAGGAATGACAGGTCTTGTGAAGAGAAGGTATCACTCAGAACTGGCCCTTGGATATAACTTTGGCATTATCAGCAGCTACAATTGCTAAGACAAGAGCGAGCCGAGAATTCCTTTTGTTGCTCATGTTTAAGCTACCTACCCATTAGATCTCACTGGAACATCTATCTAGCCTCAAGTTAGGGTGTTTACAATGACCAGTTTCAGCAGGGAGGTGGGGTATCTGAGCTTATTAAACAGCAGTTGGGAAATTGCATTACTAGGTTATGAAAAAATCAGGGGGAGAAGAGAAAAACATGTTCAGAGTTGAAGGATGGGGGCTAGGAGTTATATTAATTTGATGACTAAAATCCACTTTGTACCCCACATTTGTGAAATTGGCATATTTATTAAAACTAAAATTTCATATTCTAGTAAAATACTTTATATAAAACAGGATTCCTTTAGTACATTCAAAATACAATAATGCCACGGCTAGCAAAAAAAAAAATTCCAGAGACTTAAAATGAATAAAATAATATTGCACAATCTCTCTCAATATGCAGTGCAGGTAGTCAGTAAAGAGAATAATTTCTAAATCTATCCATAATGAAATAAGAATTGAAGCACATACAAATTAGCCAAATTTAAATAGGTCAGTGGAGGTTCTGTTCATTTTAATCCTTAGGAGACCCAGGCTAAGGGAAGCATCAACAATGTATGACCCATCACCTCAATGCGAGGCTCCAGGGTTTTCCAAGACTGGAGCCCAGTGTAGAGGGTGGGAACTGGATGTCAAAGGCTCAGGCTCACAATAACACACACCTCTTCAGCTCACATCTTCTTGACCAAACAAGACACTTGACTGTGCCTATTTCTCTTGGCACAAACAAGTGTATCTTCCCTGTGCCTGGAACTAGAGACCCGGTCACATTTGTTTTCCTTAAGAGCAGATCCTCCCTAACAGCTCAAGTGAGCCATGTCACCCATTGGTTTGGAGATGGGTAATCAAATCAGAGAGATGATAGGAGCCAAATTAAACTTAAGTTTATAAATTCAACTGGCGATCTCAGATGTGAGAGAGAAAGATTTGGATTTATTTGAGCAAAACGGATGTTTTCCCTATTTTCTGACTACATTGAGACTTCTTCGCCTGGGGGAGGAGTATCAGGGAAAGCCCATAGAAACAGGGCATGTGCAGAAAGGGAGGGCCTAAAAGAGAGACTCTTTTCAAAGATTTTCTGCAAGTCTCGGATGAAATGTGTCAGGAAAGGGGACACATCTGCAGTAAGTTGGAGTGTGGCAGGGGTGTGAATGACCCTTAAGTAGAATTTGGGAATATGAGCTACTGAAATCCAAAAGAGAAATCAATGAGGCGTGCCTAGGAGTCCCACAGGGCCAAAGTGAATTTCGAGTTGTAAACTCAATGTGAGCCAAATAGGCTCTGATATGAAAACTTCTCTTTAGTTGCCAGAAGCAAGACAGAGTAGGAGAAATACTGGGGAGATAGTTGGGGGTATGGTAGCCAAGGTCTAATAAGGACAGCTTAACAGGAAATCCTGGGGCACGACTGTCCTGAAGTCACAATAAAACTGTCTTAACAGACAATTCTAATTCTGTAATATATCTTTAAATACTGTAGTATACTTTAAAAAATTTTAAGAAGCAAAACTTTCTCAGAGAAAAATGTCACTTTCCTTAGAATGTCATTTGAGAAATTTATGAGTTGTTTATTCATTTTATTAACTCTGGAACTGTTAAAAGCCTTTTGGGAGTATGTCGATGTTGAAAGAAATTAATACACTCCGCATGCTTCTGTGATTATCTATAAAGTTCATGTTATTTTACTCACAAAAAGTAACACGGTGAATCCTTCTGACTTCATTTTCTGTAACTCTAGAACCTATGCAGTTTTCCTGGATGAGGGGCAGCATGGTCTGATATTAAACACAAACACCTAGTGGCCAGACATATTTACTAGATCTGCGCCCCTCAATTTCCCAGGTGTAGAATGCTGCTTGGGATACATATATCTCAGGATTGATGTAGGTTCACGTCATGTTGTGAAGACTAAGAATGGTGTGGGTAAAATCTTCAGCGAAGTGTCTGGCAGATAAAAGGCTTTTGGCAAAGGTAGATACTATTTTTGTTAGAAGAGATCTTGGTCTTTACAGTACCTGTTCTCTGTGGCTAAAAATATTTCTCTGCCTTGGCCAGCGTGGCTCAGTTGGTTGGAGTATCATCCTGTAAGCCAAAAGATGGCAGGTTCAACTCCTGGTCAGGGCACATGCATGGGTTGCAGGTTTGGTCCCTGGTTGGGGTGCGTACGAGCGGCAACTGGCCAATGTTTCTCTTCCTTTCTCTCTCCCTGACCTCTCTAAGCATGTCCTTGGGTGAGGATAAAAAAAAAATTCTTTCTTTACAAAAAATAAAGAGTCAGAAAGATCTGGGTAGCATGGACTTTAATATTCCACGAGAACTGGACACATGTCTTTAGAGTTCCAGGTGACGTTTGCCAAACAACCCTGGACTGATTTCATTGCTAGCATGTGTGTGGCTTTAGAAGGGTGCTAAGGTTAATAAAATAGAGGTTCATCTATTGAAGCACTGTTTCTGCTGCCCTGGCTGATGTGGCTCAGTGGATTGAGCGCAGGCTTATGAACCAAAGAGTCACTGGTTAGGATTCCCAGTCTAGGGCACATGCCTGGGTTGGAGGCCAGGTCCCCAGTGGGAGACAAACAAGAGGCAACCACACTTTGATGTTTTCCTCCCTTTCTTTCTCCTTCCCTTCCCTTCTCTTTAAAAATATAAATAAATAAAATCCTTTCTCCTACGGATGCTAACTAAAGGGTTTTTAATTTCTTTTCTTGTTAGGTAAACCTGATAGCTGTAATTTTGCCCATAACTCCAGACAAGATCGTCAGCCTTTGAGATTAATTTCTTCTTTAACATAATGTTCTTTGGGAAGTGCTTCTGGACACTGATTGTAGTGGCCTATTTATGTCCGTGATAGCTTTTTCACTTTCAGTTTCAAAATTCAGTGTAGTTATGGGCTCATATGGATGTTTTACTATTATTGGAGAATAATTTATCTTTCATTCCTTGAAATCCAAGTGAAGGGCTGAACATTTTATAATACATAACAGCTCAATAAATGAGGTTTTATACATTGTAAGTGTCCTAACATAACTTTCCCCCTGTATGTCTCAATAAAGCAATGTCTATAGCAAATGAAAGCAGCTATTTGTGCTTAATCTTCTGCTCCATGCGATCAGAAAATTATCTTACTTGTAAGAGGAGATATAGCACAAAGTTCTGAGATTTTTATCTATTTTCACCTTGAAAGCCCTTTACACAGGAAAACTTTTATTGCACCTATACCTAAAACTGAAAGAAGGGAAGATTTTTTTCCCAAAGACTAGCTGTCCCAGTCACACGGATTTCATGGAAATCCCACCATTAATCAGGAATGTTGATGATCAGTTGAGGCATAGAGCAAATGCCCTTGACATCTGCTTCAAAGTTGCCATTTTTAGTGGACTGATGGTGAGGTATCCTGAAGAGAAAGCTTCTAGGCTGTACAGGATGATTTGTTAAAGACAAAAGTAGTTTTCAGAAAGTTCCAGGAAGTGGAAAAGAAAATTGATGATTTGATTCAAAATAATTTTGTATAAATTTAGTACTGACAGTAAATTCAGCAATTTGAAACTAAATAGGTCACAGTATTTCAAATCAGAAAATATTATGACAATTACTTTGAATTATGTACAGTGTAGAAACAATTTGGTTCATTAGAATTAAGCTCTGTGAGAAAACAGAAAACAAAAACTAATAGCTCCAATAATGATTCTACTGCAAAGAGTTACATAAATTAAACCATAAAGAAACAACTAGTATAACCAATAAAAACTAATGATATTTTACGAAGTAAAAATATATTTGAAACACAATTTGCAGCTTATTTAGAAAAATATATTACATAAGGGAAATTTTAAACACTACTCTAAAATTAATTGCACACATAAAATATTAATACCTAGTTTTGATTTGGGTAAAAATTTAGGGCCCTCTAACCTTGTAGTATACCCCTGACACATTCCATTTCCACCATTACTACACATTCACATTCTTCTCTACTGTCCTCTCAACTCTATGGTCATGTTTTTGAGAAATATTTTTTAGTATGGTAGGTAATACATAAAAGGTAAAAACTCCACATAACTCTTCTCTAACATGTCCACCATCTTGGTAATAGGATCTTAGCAAGCTTAAGACTCAAATATATCACAAAGGATTTCTTACATCACTGAATTCTCCTTTGACTTCAACAAATTAAAGATAATTACTCCTCATACCATTTAGGAAACAATTACATTTGCTGTTTTATTGTTTAGTGTAGAGTGGAAAAAAAAACTGTGTCTCAGTTTAGAGGGTTGTGAAGTATGAGAAGCAGGTGGAGACATGAGCCTCTCTCTGAAATGACAGCACAAAGTTAGTCACATACTCTGTTCCAACAGAACACAGACCCAGAGCCAAATTCATTAGCAGGATGACCCTTAAACTGGATTACTTCATGCACATTCATTTTAAAAAGCAAAAACAAACATAGATATAAGTATAAATATAAATGTAAAATACTCCAGGATTTAAATCTTAGGCATAGACTAGCTTTGTGCTATTAGTTACTGGAACTCATAAGTTTTCCAATATTATAAAGTTTGTAAATAATGCTGCAATGAACATAGGGGTACATATATCCTTTTGAATTAGTGTTTTGCATATATATCCAGAAGTGGGATCACTGGGTCATAAGGCAGATTCATTTTTAATGTTTTGAGAAAATTTCATATTGTTTTTCACAATAACAGTGGCTGCACCAATTTACATTCCCATCAGCAATACACTTGGATTCCCTTTTCTTCACATCCTCACCAACATGTGTTTGTCAATATACTGGGGATGGCCATTCTGACAAGTGTGATATGATATCTCATTGTAGTTTGAATTTGTATGTCTAATGATTAGTGACATTGAGCAATGTTCATATGCTTGTTGGGCACCTGTATGTCCTTTTTGCAGAAGAGTTTATTCAGGTCTTTTGCCCATTTTTAATGGATTGTTTGATTTTTGGTGTTGACTTGTGTAAGTTATTTTTACATTTTTGATGTTAATCTAATGATGTTAGATTTATCATTGATGAATATGTTCTCCCATTCAATGGGTTGTCTTTTCATTTTGTTGATGGTTTCCTTCGTGGTGCAAAAACTTTTCAGTTGATTTAGTTTTATTTGTTAAATTTTCTTTGTTTCCCCTGCCCAAGGAGATATATTAGAAAAAATATTGTTATGAGAAATGTCCAAAATTTTGTTACCTATATTTTCATCTAGAATATTTATGGTTTTGAGTCTTACATTTAACTGTTTAATTCATTACAAATTTATTTTGTGCATAGCATAAGAAGGTAGATTAGTTTTATTTTCTTGCATTTACCTGCCCAATTTTCTCACCATTTATTGAATAGACTGTTTTTACTCCATTATATGTTCTTGCCTCCTTTGTCAAGTATTAATTGACCATAATGGAGTGGGTTTATTCCTGCTTTCTATATTCTATTCCATTGATCTGTATGTCTGTTTTTATGCCAGTACCATGCTGTTTTGATTACTATAGCACTGTAGTATAGTTTGATATCAGGTAGTGTGATTCCTCCAATTTTGTCCTTATTTCTCAAGGTTGCTGGGGCTATTCAGGGTCTTCTGTGATTCCATATAAATTTTTGGATTATTTATACTAGTTCTGTGAAATACACCATTGGTATTTTGATAGGAATTGTGTTGAATCTATAGATTGCTTTGGGTAGTATGGACATTTTAATGATGTTAATTCTTCCTACCCATGAACACAGTATATACTTCTACTATTTGTATCTTTTTCAATTTCTTTCTTCAGTGTCTTATAATTTTCTGAGTACAGATAGGTTTTTTACCTCCTTGGTTCAATTTGTTTGTAGATAGTATCTATTTTTTGATGCAATTGTAAATTGGATTGTTTTCTTAGTTTCTTTTTCTGATAGTTAATTTTTAGTGTATAAAAATGCAACTAATTTCTGGATATTTGTTTTGTATCCTGTTACTTTACCGAATTCATTTATTATTTCTATTAGTTTTTTGTGGAATCTTTAGGGTTCTCTATATTGTCATCTGAAAATAATGACAGTTTACTTCTTTTTTAATTTGGTTGCCTTTTATTTCTTCTTGTCAGAAAGCTGTGGTTAGGACTTCCAATACTATGTTGCATAAGAAAGCAGATATCTTTGCTTTTGCTACTCTTATACAACATAGTTCCTGATCTTAAGGAAAATACTTTTAGTTTTTGCCCATTGGGTATGATGCTGGCAGTGGGCTTGTCATAGATGGCCTTTAATATGTTGAGGGCCATATATGGGATAAACACCCACTTTGCTGAGAGTTTTTATCATAAATGGGTGCTGGATTTTATCAAATGGTTTTTCTTCATCTATTGATATGATCATGTGGTTTTTATTCAAAGAAACTCGAAAGACTAAATAGAAAGAATATATGCACCCTTATATTCTTGCAGCATTATTTACAATAGCCAAGATTTGGAAGTAGCCTAAATGTCCACCAGTAGATAAGTGGATAAAAAAGCTGTGGTACAATTACACAATAGAATGCTACTCAGCATCAAACAAGAAGGAAGTCTTACCCTTTGTGACGGTATGAATGAACTTTGATTGTATCATGCTAAGTGGAATAAGCCAGTCACAGAAAGATAAGTACCATGTGATTTAACTCATATGTGGAATCTAATGAACAAAATGGACTCACAAGCAAAATAGAGAGAGATTGAAAAGTAGAGAGCAGGCTGACAGCTATCGAGTTTGGGAGGCTATGTAAGATGGTGGAGGGATTGAGCAAAAAAGAACAAAAAATAGAAGGAAACTCATGGACATAACAATAGTGTGGTGATTGACTGGAAGAAGGGGGTGGAGGAGGGTATTGGGGGGATAAATGGTGATGGAAGGAGACTTGACCTGAGGTGGTAAACATACAAAGTACAGTGCATACTTGATGTGTTATAGATTTGTGCACCTGAAATCTATATAATTTTGTTAACCAGTGTCACCCCAAATAAATTCAATGAAAAAGGAAAAAATATTTCTCAAAAATGTAGTTCTAGATTTGATAGCCATATTTATGTGGGGGAGTGGGCAGAAGTAAGTATTCTTGAGATTTTTTTGAACCCACTCTAGTATCAAGGCAAAGGGTAGATAAATTGTACTACAGAGGCGAATGTATTATTTTCATTTGAAGTGATTTGTGTGTGTACACACATGTATGTGTATATAACATCCACTAAGTGGAGAAACTTTAGGTATAGTTAGTTAAAGCCATGAAGTTGAATGAAGACACCTAACAGTGAATAAAGATCTCCTGACTATAATGATGTGTGCTTGGCAACAGAAAACAGACTTTTGGGACATTGCTGGTGAACATGACAGAGATATACTTTTTGTTGTTGTTGTTGTTTCTTAATCATTTAAGAAGAGAAAATTTGAGTCCAGTCAGATGGGGTGAATAAAACTAAAAAACTCAGAATGCCTGGGTTTAAAATTGGAAATTTAATTTGCATCTCAATGATGTTAATAAGGTGAGATGTATTTGTGGGTCATATGAGATTTTTTCAAATATTAAGCCACCAAATCCAAATTCTGATACTACCTCCAGTAGCGACACTGCCACTTTTCCGTGGACACACACACTTCACAGCACATTTTCCTGATACTTAGCATGCAGAGCTAGGTCTGTTACAGTTGCTAGAGGGTTTTACTAAAATTCATCACATAAGGGGTTTTTGTAGGACAACAGATGGGAACTGGGCAGAAGTCATGAAGTAGCTACTTTGTTAAATGGACAGTATTCCATTTTTTTAACCCTAGGCCTATTCAGCTAATGTTTCAGAAATTCTCAGTTATACCAGTTGCCAGTTTACATGGTGAGGGAAACTCAATCCTAAACTATTAAGATGGCTTATCAGCTCTTTAAAACGTGTTGAGCCAGGCATCAAATCAGTTTCCCTTCGGAATGGGACATGGTGTCTGTCTCATGCTTGCTTGTTGTACCTTCGCTGGACCTGCATTTGAGAGTTGTCCAGGGGCTGCAGAGTGATTGCAATTCTGCTTTCAGGTGGAGACCGCCTGTAACAACATTGCTAAGTGATGCATACACATATCAGTCAATGACATTAACCCGTTTCTTTCCTAGTCCTAGCGTCTCAAGATGTTCACTAGTTCTCCATGTACAGTGAGGCAGCCTGCTAGCATGCTTTTGCTCAGTTCTGTTTATCCGAAAACAGCAGTGTGTTCCCTGAGGGTACCTGCAGGGGCACCCTATATGAAAAATAAAGATTTATGGCCAAAGGAAAAAAAAAAAAAGAATGATGCATATGATTCTTCAGTATTTTTCAGGAAAATCACAAAGAAACTTAGAGGACTTGCCCAGCAATGACTTTCACTTATTCCTTTATACTAACTGTGGGTTTTTTTTTTCTATTTTAGTGTGGTGGCTTTCTGACATTTTTCTTTTTGAAACTTATAATTTCTGTTTTACTAAAATGATAGATTTTAAATGAGTCAAGTTCCAAAATTAGCAAGAAAGGGAAAAGCCTAAATGAAACTTTGCATCTCTTGTGATTTAAAATATTTTCCATCAGATCATCCATTTCTTGCTTTGTTTTCATAAAGATAGATCCAAGAAAGAAAATTTCAATATAGCATTTAATCTGCAAGTAAACGTTGATTTTCATAAAAGTGTAACCTTAGGTTTTCTGCATTATGAGCTCTAATATGTGTTTGTGGTTAAGCTGCTTTATAATATGACAGAAACAACCAAAAAGACTTTATTGTTATGCCAGTTTCAAAAAACAGGATAAAAAAAAATCTGTGAACTAAAACCCTTTTTTATTAGAGAACCCAATCTTTTCTAAAACATACATTGATAAATCTTACTACTTTTTATCTTTCTCAATTTAATTTTTTGTTGGCTGGATTTAACAATACTTTTTGTTACTTGGGTAGAAGTGGAAGGAAATATTATCTCAACGTAACCTTAGTTCAGTAGGGTAAATTTCTTTCCCACCAGCATAGATAGACTTTATAAAATATCACCTTCATGAAATAATTATCGCAAACATTTATTGAGTAAATATTTACAACGGCAGGTGTTATTAATACCTTACGTTATGAATGAGGGAATCTAGTTACTGCTTCAGTCGATAGCTCTCAGACTTGGGGGTGCATCTGAGTCACCTACAGGCCATGAAAGAACATGAGGCCTAGGCTTCTGGAGATAGAAAAGGGTCTGGGCCTTTGTGTTTTTAGCCAACGCCCCGCGGTTCTTCCGGATGCCACCAAACTCGTAGGACCACTGCTTCAAGTACCTTTGCCTAAAATCAATGGCAGAACTGATATTTACACCCTAATTGATGAGATGCCCATAATTTATGCTTTTAACCAACAAGCTCTACTGTAACCAAGTACATTTATTCTTTCAAATTATTAGGATGTCCGTATAGTTTCTAAAATAACAAATATCTAACTGCCTTGCTCCTATGAGCAAAAGCAATCTATGTTTTTTCTTAGTATACAGGTTTTTAATTACCTCTGTTACTAAGAAGTGTGCTATTGACATTAGACACAAATGTAACAAATATATGTTATATTGTGGTGAATTGTCCCTCCAAAATTTCTAGGAGAAACAGGATAGAGGTATTGCAGATGTTCCTGTGTTTGAAGCGTGGTTAATATGAAATTCCCGGGCGCCTGCAAGCTGCAGAGTCTACACTTTTGTGAGACTATACACAGCATTTCCCCAGCTATTATAATACAATAAAATGAACTTTGAATAATGTACTGCCCCTACTCACTGGACATTTCAGATAATTTGCACTACTGTATTAAGAGCATAACAGGCAGCTAAACATTGGCAGTAATCGCTTAATATAGAAACCATAAACTTTAAATCTTTTATTCTAAATCTGTTTCTTAAGCTAGATAATGGAGGAGCTGCCCTGAACCTTGCGTGAACTCCTTGCCCCAGGAGACACTGACAACAACTGCAGACATAAGTTACAGTTTTCTCTTTCTGGTCCACATTTTTTTCTCCCTGTGTTTGGAGTAGGAAAGGATTTTCAGACAGTTTGTGGGAAAATCTTGAAAAAACTCCGAGTTACATTTATGGACATGTGGCTGTAGCGCCCCCTGCTGATGATGTCTGTAATTAATGTTCGTGCCACGCAGACCTCAGAATCCAGAATTCCTAAAGCCATTTCACTTCATTGGTGAGAGAGAAAAATAATGCGACCTCAACTTGTCTTGTCAGATCTTTAAATCACTGTGAGGTTTCCTTTGAAACTCTAAATACTCAGTTTTTGTTAGGTTAATGTTAGTTTTTATGCCCTATTCGAAATTTGTTCATTCATTCATTCAACAAATATTAAGTTCTTGCTCTGTCTGGAGGTATTCTAGTTGTCTGTGATACACGCATGAGGAAAACGAAGCTGCTTCCTCATGGGGTTACACACTGGGGTGGTGGAGAGTGGATAAAAAGAAAAATAGAAGGGAAAGGTAAATATAGTATGTCAAGTGGTGACTGCATCGTGGGAATACAAAAGAAGCAAGTTAATAGAAAAAAAATCAAATGCAAGTGAGGGTTGGAGATTCTATCTTTTTTATAGATGACCTGTATTTTGTGGTATTTTCGTGTCATTCTTTAAAAGAGTGAACTAAACACAAGCAAAAAGAGAGGGCATGTGCTTCATAGCACAGCTGCTCTTGAGAAAACGGCGAACTGCATCGATAGGACTTTACCTCTGTCATAAAGGCTTCGAAGTTCCCCCACAGTAGGCAGAGTAACAGTAACTCCTGAGCAGAGGTCAGAGCACAAAGGGAGGCAGTGCCGGCTGGGCCACACTGAGGAATGCGAGGAGTACCTGCATGGGCAGGTACAGGGCACATTTCTGGAAAAAATTTTATATCCAAAATAAATGCATCAATTTTTGCCTAGCATAAGAGCTACATTTGAAGCAGTATTTGACACCAACCTCCTTTTATTTTTTAAAAATTTGACACAGAACACTGTAACAGTGATATAGTCATAGATGTTTTACACATGACATTTTATAATACGAAAGCATGTTATTACAACCCCATTCTTAACATGGACCTGTCTGCACAATGGTGAGGGTGGGCCTTCGGCTTTGCCCCTGTTTCCAGCCCTTGTCCTGGGACCACCCAGGTAGCTTTGGCCTCGCTCTAACCATCTCTGCTTGTCAAAGCACAGATACCACTTGTCTGGAGCTCCTGTGAGTCAAATCTCAAAGCAATGGGATGGATAATTCTGTTTTCAGTTATGTTAAACCAGGAAAGAAAAAAAAAATAGTTGAATGTATTAAATAGTATATGTTCATAGAACAATAAGCATTAAAAAGGGTAATCCATCATGCACAGGAAGATGGCAGACAGCCTGGACACTGATGGCCTTTAGCTCCTCTGTCCCTTCTCCCCATTCCTGCCACTCCTAAGGTCAAACTCCAGCTCTGAATCAATCAAGGCTTCTGCCTTCTCAACATCTATACTCAGGCTGCTATGTGTTCTCAAGAAAAATCACACAGTTTTAGTGGATTGGGAATATGAGAAATTCATGGTCCTCAAAATAACATGAAAAATGGTCCTCAAAATAACCTGGAAAGTTCCCACTGTGTTTCTAGTCAAATCTATCTTCTATTTTTAACCTTGACTTCTTCCCTCAACAGTCATACCCATCAGACCTTATCACAAGCTTCCCCTCAGGAACGGAGCCGCCTTCTCATTACAGGCGGAAGACAGAGGCTGCCAGGTAGTCCTTCCCTCATCCCCGTGACAGCTAAATTGCCTTCAAAGGTATCGGCATCTGCTGATCTTCCTCAACGCCCCCTTTCCATGGCAGCTTCATCCAGCTTCTCAAGGATAATTCTTTCCCAGCCTGCCTATGCCCTCAGTGACATTGCCATGTCATTTGCCCACCTAGTCCTCCACCTCCTCTGCCTGCTGGCTTTCTGAGGCCCTGTGAATTAGGGTAGACCCATGGACTTGGGGTTCCCATTTCTCTCAAAATAGATTTCCTCATTTGTCGAGTGGCCACCAGGATACCTCTTCCACAGGGTTTTGTAAACCTTAATTGACATAATATGCAAGGCACTTGGATTATAGTATGTGTTCAAAAAAGACGAGTTTTTATTATTGCTTCTATTACTCTTACTAGGAATTAGCGTACTACCAGTTTTGCAATAGTCTTATTCAAAGCATGCTTGCATATATTTACAATTGTGTCCTTATAAAACTTATAAGCAGGACAGGTCCTGAAATGGATTCAAAGTAGTAAAGTTGCCTTCTCAAAGTCACAGAAATAGGTGGTGGTAAAATTCCGACTCAAAATTAGATTTTCTGGATCCTCCTTCGGTGCTTGCGTGTGTACATTTACTACCTTTTCAGTACCTGACTCCTTGTGGGGAGTGTGCCACTGTCTGTGAATATTGGACTCACTGAGCTTGGGGGCCAGTGAGCTGCTGTTACTTGTGATATATACTGTGCGTATATCATTTGTGTTTCTCCTTATATGTGGGCTACTTATAAGTTGATGTTCTTTGAATATGCAAAGTGGGATAGACATTAATTGCATTACCTGAAGCGAAGACTATGGCTGTTTGAGGTTGAGGAAACTACAATAGGCTTTACAAAATGTTCTGGGAACAAAACTGAACATTCATGACAAAGACTATGTAACATGGTTCAGCGTCCATTTGCACTGGCAAATGTAAAACATCCAGGGAAGGAAATGTATGTACTTTTTCTTCAGTAATTTTTTTTTTTTATAAACTCAAGGTTTAGGGGCAATTTTGAGAAGTTAGTTCAGTTTGTAAGACTGTATCTAGGCCACCTGAATTTCAGGATACTTTACAGATTATGTAAACAACTGACATCAGTATGAGATCACTCTATGGAAATTGTTTCTTTATTCCATTTGGGAAAGAAATAACTATTTTTTAAATTATTAAAATAAAAATCAAGCTGGTGAATAAAGAATCAGAAATACATGAGACAGTGCTGGCATAAACAGAAGCACAGAAAGTAAATTCCTACAGGAGTTCTCAGGCCTGAGGTGTTGGTCTCCTAGCTGCTGGGAGTGTTGGAATTACCGTGGCCGAAGAAAACTGCCCCATTTAAGGCCAGTCCTGGCTCTAGGGCTGCCCCTGCCAGGGGCCAATAAGTGGGACTGTATAAAGGCCTGGCCTCCTTGCTCCAATCTGAATGGCTCCAAAGAGTGTCAGAGAAAAACAGCACTGGGCTCTTGTTAAAGGTGACAAGGCATTTTATTCAGACTATTGCATTAGGACAAAAGACTCCAATACAAACTAAACTCAGTTCTAATCAAGACAAAGGTAACTAAGGTTTTCAAAGAGAAAAGGGGGCTAGAGGTATTGAAAAAGAGGGTAATGGAAAAAAACAAAACAAAACTAGGAACCTACTGGGAAGTGAAAATTACAGAAGAGGGGTAAATGCAAAATGACTGAAAATGGTTTGGCGATGTGGGTACGGGTAGGGACAATGCACATTCTGTGGTTTGTCAGCATTGCATTTTTTCTGAGCAAAGACTCAGCACAGAGGCTGGGGAGCTTTTTGGGGTGAGGCCCAGTGCAAGCGAAAGCCAGGCAAACGCTTGTTCAAGTCCCGCAGCATTCTGTTCAGGGAAATCCTTCTGTTGTGTGGGAGCTCAGAGTTCCCAAGGCTGTCCATTTTCAGAGCTCCTCGTAGGGCTTCCCGCACATCCGTTCAAACTGTCATGGAGCTGGTACTCGCCCCTCGGTGCAATCTTGCCTCTAACCACTGTCCTCTCTTCCGCAGGTGTTGATCCCAAGATTTCTAATGAGTGCCCTACATGTTCATCACTGTCTGTGGCTACTTCTGAGGGAATCCAGCCTCTAACAACTTGCTTGTCATAACAGTGGACCCTAGGCAGTTCATGAATTTGAAATAGACAATTCTTTTTTCTCTCTGAAGACATCTTGAGATATATGTGTAAGTTAAACATCATTATAACCTTAGAATATGTACCAGCTTCAGGACTGTGGCATTTCATTTTATCTAAAAAGGCATGATTCATTTGGGCTGACACATTTTCAGTCATTTCTGTGTTCATTTCTACACATTTTACTTTTTAATTTTTTGTTTTTGCTATCATGGTCTATTATAACCCTGAATAAATGAAATGGATCAATCATTTAAAGGTGGTCTGCTAAATCATAAATATAAACAGATATATCATAATATAAATGCTACAACTCAACATTAAAAATATAAATCTATTTCATTTGAAGTACCGAATTAATTGGATGGTTATAGGAAGTAAATCTGGCATGATGCTCTTACGTAATCAGTCAACAAAAAAAGTGCCGACAGGAAGAACAGTATACATGAAAATTGGGTTTTATTGGACCAGTGATCCATTCACCACTGTTCCTTGGGTGAATACAAGAATACCTCGTATTAGAAGTTTTTCAAATAACATCACGAAACCCTTAAAGCTATAGCATAATTTTCAAACAAAGTGATTTTGTTAGTTAACGAAATTAGTTGCTTTTTTCAAGAATTATTAAAAACATCATTTTTATGCATGAAATTGATTGATTTAGTTGCTAAATATAGAAAAAATCCCAAGTTTGGGTCTTTTGAAAAGATTCATACTATTGCCAAAACAATTTTAAGACAAATACAAAGTTATAGATAAACATTAGTTTCAGAAAGAAAGCAACAAAAGCAATTGTCAAATTTATTTTATTAAAGAGTACTGACAGGCATCTAGTTATATTAATGCAGATATTACCAAGTGGTAATTACTCTCTTAGATAGATAACCTTATGGTGAAACAAGACTTTGATATGCAGAGAATCAATGAGTTCCTAACACATATATGAGAAACATGTGAGAGGTAAGTATTCTATGAGATTGTGTTTTCTTTATTATGAAAACCCTATGCTATAGAAGATGTTTTGCTTAAATTTTGGTAAGAATTACTTTATAAACCATAATGAAAACTCAAAAAGTGTGTTGGCATTAACACTGAAGAAATACCTATATAGAGGCAGCACGGAAGGCCATTGCTACCCACAGGCAGCCATACACGTAGCTTTACTCACTGAGTACACTCAGACCCAACAAAAAACTGTTGTTCTGTGCTGAAGAGGGAAGGAAAAGTTATGAATATGATGAAATTTTAACCATGGAATTTTAGTGTTTTCAACTTCCTGGAAAAAATAAGTAAGCAACCAATATAAGGTTTTCTTTTTTTTCTATTTTTAAGTAAGCTAATAGAAAAACATTTATATTATTTTCTACCATTCAAACTTGTATAAACAAATTCTTTGAACATATATGCACCTCTGGTATCAAGGCATATTTTTGCAATCCAATTAGAGTAAAACTTTTCAAATAAGATTTTGCTTTCCTCTCTTTGCTTTATCTCCTGTCTTCTCAATAGTCCACTCCAGTAAGACCTTCATTTACATTCAGTGAAACCACTTTGTCAATGACAGAACAACTTTCCTCTCAGCAAGTTCAAGGGTAAATTGTCAGATTTCTTATCAAATGTTTCCTCAATTGAATTCATATACATATAATATATAATATATGATATTATGTAAATAAAATGAAATATATAATGTAATGTGAAATATAATATATAATAAATATATAATATATACATAACAAAATATCATAGTGCCTTATCTATCCTCCCTACTTCTTGTTTTCAGAAAAAATTATACTTTCAATTTTTATTGTTTCTTCTAATATTTATCCTCATAAAACTATTGTTTTGAGGTTTTCAATTTTATATATTACTTATTGATTTTATATTATCAGTGGGCAAAAAAACCTGAATAGACATTTTTCCAAGGAAGATATATAGTTGGCCAACAGGTACATGGAAGGATTCTTAACATCACTAGTCATTAGAAAATGCAAATCAAAACACCAATGAGATATCACCTCTCACCTGTTAGAATGGCCATCATCAAAAAGACAAGAGATAAATCCAGACAAGGATGGGGAGAAAAGGGAACACTTGTCCACTGTTGGTGGGATTGTAAACTGGTACAACCATTATGGAAAACAGTTTAAAGGCTTCTTAAAAAATTACAACTAGAGCTATGATATGATTCAGTAATTCTACTTCAGAGGGTATATAAAAATAAATAAAAATACTAACTTAAAGATCTCTGCCTCTTTATGTTCACAGCAGCATTATTGACAATAGCCAAGATATGAAAACATAAAAACAACCTACATGTCCCTCAAAGGATAAATGAATAAAGAAGTGTTTATATATATTGTGGCTAAAATTAAATATACAATTTTAATATATATTTATTATATATATAATTTAGCTACAAAAATCAGAAAATCCTATTATTTATGACAACATGGACCTTGAAAGCATTATGCTAAAAGAAATAAGTTGAAGAAAGGCAAATACTGTATGATATGATTTATTTGTGGAATCTATAAGACAAAAACCAAAGTATATGCCTTAAATTTATAGTGATGTGTGCCAATTATAACCCAATAAACTGGAAAATAAGAAAAAAAAGATAAAAAGGTGTTCCTACACCATGATATATTCCATCTCTAAAATACAATACATTCCATCCTCAAACACAGTTAACTTCAAACTTTTAGTTAAATCGATATTTACTACTTATAATTATTATATAAATATATTCAACTGAGTGAATGCATATCATGGTTACATTTTCTTTGTTTTCATGACTTTTTAGAGTTTAAAAATTACTTTATTTTATTTATATGCTTAGTTTTCTTTGTCACTAATACATCTCAAAATATATACAAGAATGATGTGTCCACCAAGTAATTCTAAACCCATTGGATTATTGATCAACTTCCTTTTAATTTGAAGACATCTGTAAGAAGCCCTCTGTTGTCCTATAGTCTCTACTGGTTGTTTTCTATGCTCACTGTAGTGCTGTGCACCTGGGACTCCCTCCACTATTATTTTGTGACCTTCCTGTACAATATTTGTGGGGGATCCCCTAGTTCTTGGCTCATTTTTCTCTGTTTACTTTCTTCTTTAATAATGCATAAAGTAAAGTAACTCTCTGGGAAATTGTGTGTGGGAGGTAAACATGTCTATATTTTAAATTCAGAGTTGCTTAAAAATTTGGTAGGTATAAAAATCTGGGTTGGAGACAGTGTCCCTTGTAATTCTGAATATCATGCCTTTGTCAAATTTCCAATGTGGCTCTGAGTAAGTCCAATGAAATCCACGTACTGATCTTTGGATGTGACATGTTGTCTTACTCTTTATCTCTGTAAGATTTTTATGCTATTATCTTTGGCCTGAAATTTTATCCCCATAAGTCAGTCTTTTGTCATTCATTGTAGTGGCATTTGGATAATCCTGTCTGTCAGTCCAGAGAATCATGATATCGATTTGTACATGTTTCTTTCATTGTTTCTGTATTGAATTTTTCTCAATATCTCTATTTTTGGGTCATATTTAGTAATTGAAGATTGGACCTTTGGGGTTTATTCTAAAACTTTTTTCATTGTATTTTATATTTCTACATCTTTGGGTCTTCTTTCTTGAAGTTTTGTTAACTGTTATCCTCTCAAAATTCTGCTAAGTTTTTAAAAAACTATTGTATTTTAAACTTACAGTAGCTCTTTTTTTTGTACTCAGAAATTTGCTTTAAATTCCTGTTACTGCTTCAAGCATACAATATCATTATATGAAGTGTCATGTTAATTACAGGTTTTAAAAATGTTACATTCAAGAGGTCATTTACAATTCTGTTAGTCTTGACAGAACTTGCTGATAGCATTACAAAGGAGTCAGTTCTTTCAAAGGGCCATCTGCAAGTGGTCATTTTTTTTAATTCTTTTGAACTGGTCAGTTTTTCTAGAAAACAGTCCTCTATCTCTTACCTTAGGAAATAGAAAACTTTTGTTGGCTTTCTGGTAATTGGGTGGCAACTCTAAGCATTTCCTCATTCGATTATTTAATTGAGTTTAACTATTGGATTGCCTCATTTAGTCTCTGTTTCCATAGAGTAACCCATGCTGGCTGTCCCCAGATGTGGACTTTCCCTTACACACTGCCAGGCTGCAGCCCCCTTACACAGGCTTCCGAAGGGCCACTGCCTCCACCTCCGGAGACTTCTGAGGTCATGTGGTGCCGATCTGCTTGCTTCTTGTTGGCATTCCGGTTTTAGTTGCTGAACTAAGTTGTCTCATTGTCATTGTGTTTTTTGTTGTATGAAATCTTTGTCTTTTCTATCACGTCCTCCTTTTGCCTTAATTTTAAAAATTTGTTTCTTTTTTATTCACCTATTATTGTTTTATGGAATTTTGGAAAAAGAATGTGAATAAATGTGTGTGGTTTATCTGCATATTTAACCAGAATCATTCCCTCTTCATTATAATATACTTTAAGTATTTTCAGACACAGCAAAGTTCCTCATGTAAATCTTATTAGTCACTCTTTCTAAAACCTATTTTACAAATTGTGCTCCTTCTCCCAACAACTACATTTTGGAATGTTTGGGGCTTAGGACTAAACCCTGTTTTCTATTTTGCCTTTTCCAGGCCCAGAGCCCAATACAACATCTATATAGTCCAATCCCTAAATATATGTCAACAGCACCAAGCTCTACCATAAGTTACAACTGATTAATCCAAGTTCCCACTGAACATCTTCTGAAACATATCTTCGGAGGCATCCATAACTAATATGCCCAAGCAAAATGTTGATTCTTTCTTCTCCTGCCAAATCATCAGTACTCAATCAGTGTTAGATATTCAGTAATGAGAAAGTAAAGTGGAAATTTGTATTTCTGTGAGTGCATGTGAGAGTATGGCTCTGCATATACTTATATATGTGTGAAGGTTAGCTTAAGAATTTAAGAAAAATAAGCCTTTCGGTAATATAAACTTCAGAGTATTTCCATCAGGTATCCTCATTGCCACAGACGGATTTCTACCAAAAGAGAGGCACTCTGGGAAGAAATGGGTTACAGGGTTGAGCTGGATACAAAACAAAAAAACAAACAAAAAACAAAACAAAACAAAACAAAAAACAAACATGGGAGAAAATATCTTTGTTAAGTGCAAAGAGCCAGGCTGGAGGATCATTAGGATGAAGACGGCACATGACAGGCTGAAGCTCCTCGGCTGCATGGGTCGTTTTGTGATGAATCTGCTCTATCTTAGGTTCCCTGGCTGGGGTCCCCTGTAAATTAAACTGACAAAAGAGAGATTAACAAAAGAAATACAACTAAGGTGTGTTAACACGTGCATCACGCATACACATTGGAGCAGGCAGTGATAAGTAACTCCAAGGAGTGATTAGCAAATCACGGGGTTTATATAGCAAAAAAAAAAAATACACTTTTTAGAGAGGTACTATAACAAAGGAAAGGGACTTTGAGCTTCCAAGTGAGCAAATTGTGGGAAGACAAATACACAGGGAAATGAGCGGCAGGAGGTGCCGTTTTTGCAGGTTTGCTCTGTGAACTCCTCGGGCTCTGACCCTGGCCTGGTAGACGTCTAGAGCGTCCCCTAGTCTTTGCGTCTGTTCTTCCTGTTGGAAAGGGCAGGAAAAGATGCCTTTACAAGTTTTCATCCTGCTTTTAGGTAAATAAGGAGAGAGAGAGAGCTTTTCTTGTGTCTGCTTTTTCTCATTGCCTTCAGCTCAAAATAATCCTTATGCCATAGTGGCATATTTTGAGGTGACATATCCTGATACTCTGGTACCATTCTATAAGTAAGCGTGCATTTCTTACACATCTGCAACCTAGTTGAATACCATAGGTTTGGATGGAAGCAAACTCCTTTTAAAATGTTTTAAGAAGTTCACTGTGCTGCAGATAAAAGGAATTTCCTTTTTTAGAATCTTGATTTTTCTTTTTTTGTTCCTCAAAAAACTTAATAGGTTTTCATAAAATTCAGTGGTTTATACATTTTAATGTGAGCCCGGTGTGATTATATTTAGTATTTGCCTATATCATAACTCTTATTTTTGAAGTTCCCCTTTTTGATATTAAGAAGAAAGATTTCAGAGACTGCTTACTACATAATCAGAAAGTTTGGGATAAAAGAAAACAAATGGGATAAATGACTGCTGACGCTCTTTATGAAACACAGTAGTGTATTATACTGGTAATGAGGTCAAACAGGAAGATTTCACAGGCCACTGACAGAGATATGGGAGAATTCTTTGAAGAAGATAGTTGATGAAAAAGGCATGATAGGATTATCTAAATGTGATAAAAATAGCACTCTTATGATAAGGTAATTTTCATTTTCTTAATACTATTAAAGTGATACCAATTGCCAAGTAACATGCACAAGGTGGGGAATTAAAATTAAATCATTCAGTGGTTCATTAACAACATATAAACATAACTTATTACATAGGAGACAAAAACAGTTGCCAGTCATATAACTATTAAGTATCCCTCCTGCTTGTTCTTCAAACTGGGTTTTACAATGGCCTCACCTTTGTCTTACAATTTTTCATCTCTTCACCAAATGCTCCATCCTCTGCTGCTGCTAAGGTCCTACTGTTATAACAAAGCTCAATCCCTCTTGCTGTATTGTGAAATTATTATCAACTTCAGTAATTCCACAAATGTGTATTGGACACCTATTATGAGCTAGATATTGTGCTGAATGCTGGCGTTACAAAATGTATAAGGTCAAGTGTGTTTTATGAAAAATATTTTTATAACTTTATAAGTAAATTTAATCTTGTATTACAGAGTTCATGAAGGGTTTGAAGGGCTGACACATTTTTCATGCCACCAGGTGCGTAAAGCTCTGGAGAAAATGTGACAGATTGGACTCAGCTTTCAGAGGAGATGTTAGGAGGATGTCTGGTTAACACACAATAGCAGGACATGGTCCCTCCGGCTTTCCACAGCTCCGCTCTGCCACTGCTCCAGCCCCCTCCCCAAATTCATCATGTCCTATATGCTGGAAGTCTCAGCTTATTCTTACTATTTTCCCCATTCTGACATTTCATTTTAATTGGCTATTTACCTTGAAGCTATGTCTGCCAGGAGGTTGAAAATAATCCAGTGCAGGTAGTTTTCCTCTTAAAGCTTTTGGCTGACCAAACATTTTGTAAGACACAGTTGGAAACACTTTCTGGGTCAGATCAGTCTTTCCTATTGTTCATACAGTTTCTACTTTTTCCAGGGCAATAGGAACTAATACAAATTCTTTGTTTACACTTCTGTTTAAACGGAAAGAAATATATATCTTCCCTTCACGGATAGGGTTGTATTTAATGGAACAGGTAAAATATCTTCATATGTCAGGTATAAGATTTCATGCTTTAATGTCATACTTAGATGATTGAAAACAACCTCATTATTTACTTTTGGGCAGTTCAAACAAATCAGGAAGTTAATCAGTTACTTGGGTAAATTATGGAGTACTTGTGGAGTATTTTATTGCTTGGGGAGTTTTGATGCCAAGCTATTTTTAGGATTTTATGGACAAAACAATGCTGTGTACCAAAAGGATCTAGGTAGATGAGGCATAAGCCCTTACCCTTTAGCTCATCTTGAGTCATTGAGTATCTGTGCGACCTTGTTTGTTGTTTAGCTTCTTTGGTTCTTTGTTGACTATTCTGTATCATGAAATTATACTGTCCTGAACTGAAGTGGTATCTTGAGGTCCTTTCTGATTCTCAAAATTCTGATTGGATATCCTTCAAACCATAAAAACTATAATAAGGAAGATCAAAACTAACTAGTTTTAAAGTGAAGAAGAAACAGATGTTTTATTAGGTACTGTAGATAGGCTGGATTACTATGTTGAAAAAGTTGATTTCTCCGTTTCCAAGCCTTAGTTGTGCAAATTCATTTTAGTAGCTACTAATGAAATAGATCTGTGTTGCATTAGGCACCTTGGTAGAAATCTTTTAAAATGAGCCTGATATGGGAGTTCTTTTGTTTTTCGTTTTTTCTGTTTAATCAGGCAGGGTGCAGGAGTCTGGACCAGATAATGTAAAGAGACTTTTTTTGAGCTCTGTTTGTCCCTAAATCTGTTTAAAGAAACAGGAACAAAAGCCATTTAATTTTTTTAAAAATATATTTTAAAGAGTTGACTTTACTGAGGCCTTCACAGCTCCAGGAACTTACTGACAAATCCCACTCTTACTCAATTTACACATCTTTTATTTATATTTAATCTGCAGTGATTCTGACATAAATTTTTACTCTCACAGAATAGTTATCTCTTGCCTTTATATTTATAATGGAATAAAATACGATCTGCATACCAAACCAAAAATGCACTGTGCATGGGGAAAATTCAAGTCCTTAGAATATCTTAAAAGTTAAAGGTATCTGGTTTATGGGGAAGGAGATGGGTGACCATTGAAAATCAATATAATTTTTTTGTAAATCATTTAATTTTTCAGTTTTGCATATACAAATCTATAAGATGCTAAATCAATGAATACATCTCTGTGTATAAATTTAAGGATCATTTAATTATTCTTGGAGTTTCTGTATCATACGCATGCACTCATTCACTGCTTCTACATTAAGGCATTAGGCTGTTTGGTGTAAATATTACAGTGTGAGGAAGGCTCTCCTTTAAACACCAACACCACTACTTAATAATGTTTACTTCGTAACTTTAATTATTTGAGCATCTGTTACATCATTTGTAAAATGGTGAGGTAGATAGGCTAATACTAGACTCATTATTATTGAACTAATTATAATAACGATTGTAATTTCACTTTTTGCTTTGTTACCATGACTTTAGTTTTGTTGTTTAGTTTTGTAAGATTGCGAGAAACTTCCTTGAGTACTTTTAAATACTAGTTATCTCTTAGGAATCTGCAAAGGAGTAATACAGCTACACAGGCCACTCTACGTGTTTTTTGTTTAAAGGTATGGTTGTATTTATATTTGAATGTAAAAAAATGTTTTTCAAACAAGAATGATTATAAGAATATCCTCTAGAGGGATCCATTTTATTGTTTTATAGCCATGGGCTTAAAATTGCCCTAAATATTTATTTAATGAATCATTGAATATTAAAGATTTACTGTCATGACCATTTAATGCAGGAGGGGAGCAAAATGACAAATCGTGAAAGATTTAAAGGTTCAGGTTGGTTTTTTTTTTTTGATAGAGATGGAAACTTCATATAATTCAAATATCTTTTAATATGATGGTATGAAGCTGATAATGTACTAGATTTTTATGGAAAAGAAGAAATTTCTTTTTTCATATGTAAGAACCCTTAGAACTTCATTTTTAATTGAAACTTACATTGCCAGTTAAACTTTAGTCTTAGTCTGATAAAATGCTCCTCAATAAAGTCAAGAATTATACTTCACAATTATCAAAACATATTTCACAGTTCCACAGATGTAATTGAAACAAAATAATAAATTCTATTTTGAAAGTATAAACTTACATTCTTTTTTATGAAATAGTACCTTATGATCCTAGAGTTTTTATTATTTATCTCAAGATCAAAGATAATTAAATTTTAGTCTCTGATAACTAGAATATAAGCAATCATGCTTCAACTTGCTCTTTAAAAAGTAAGTATTCTGCTTGCTTTTGGATTTTATAGTACCTTTTCAATTCTATTGTTTTTGCTATTGAATGTACATAACCTATTGAAATTCTACATATTGATTTATTTTCTTAAACAATTCTCTCTCATTGAGAATTGCTCTAGAATAGTATACATATATTTCAGATCACTGTATGCTCATTACACTGTTCTAGTTCTAAACACACAATTAACAATAAAAAGAAAATGAAATCTCAATGAACTTTTTAAAATAGGTAATGTAAATTATTTCTTAATGCCTTTGAAGATCACATAGGAGTTATTTTTAAAAACATGAACTTTCAAAAACCTTGTGAATTATGTTACACTTTTTTTATTATTGCAAAGCAATTTTATATGTGATTTTTGAATCTGGAAGGAGAGGGAAAACAAGAATTACACATGCAGATAAATTCAGTGACATATTTGCTTAGCTGAACCACTTCTAAAATTTTTCTGCGTTTTTGATCTCAGTAATTGGATTTCCTTCACTGAATTCTCATCATCTTGTACCCTTCTTGTCTCTGACATTCCTAACCCATTGGTCACCAGGTTCTCTGCAATATTTCTCTGGTCTGTTTTTCACCTTTTATTCTCAAAGCTGCTCTGGTTTAGGCCCTTATTCTCTCTCTCTCTCTCTCTCTCTCTCTCTCTCTCTCTCTCTCTCGTCTTCCTCCATCACCTCTTCCCACTTTTTTTCTCTTTCTCCCCATCCACAATAGCTCATGTTTGTTTACTGAATGTTAACAGGGAAATCTTGGACACATCCATGATCTATTGGCTGTTTACAATTTTAATCTGATCAACTGTAACCAGACTTTTATTTACTAACTTTTATTAAATTTGGAAGTAGATAAAGTTAAAATTACAAGCTGTCTACTTGTCAGGTATTAAGCCAAAGGTATCCTTGCAGGTTTTCTGCTCAGCTCACATCCTTTCCTTAGCTCTGGGGGGTCTCCAGGTTATTAAACTCTTGGTCTAACCTTAGGACTACCACCAATCAACCTTAAAACCTCTCCAGAGATTTCTGAAAAGATATGTTTGCTTATATCATTTTCAACTTCAGCTAATTTTTAATATGCTTTTTAATTACTGTTGGCTTACCTGTTTTCTGATCCTTTATTTGCCTCATTTACTATTTTTAGTACCAAAATTGTATAAGCTTGTTCAGAAAGGTCTGGGTTCCAGTTTAGACTCTCAGTGATTTTAAGATTTAGTTTTTCAGCTTTCTAAGTCACATATGACATTAGTAAAGGGAGACAATAATATCTGTGTCATGAACTTTTTAAGAAAAACATATGTGATTCACCTAGCATAGTGTCTGGCTTGCAAAAGCTACTAAATACTTTTTATTTCTTTTTTCTACCTTATTTTTGCTATTTTCTTCATTCTGGTTACTTCCCAATACATTTCAATCTACTGCTGCCTGTCTATGACCCTGTATTGCACAAGTGGGATTATGTTGTTTGAAGCATATCAGGTATAGCAGGAATGAATTATAGCACCAAGCATTCCTTGACCTTTCTACCTGTAGTAACCAGTGAACTCTGACAGATGCTAATGGAATTTGCCTGCTATGGAAAATTTAATAAATGCTCAAGGTTATTTCATGTTGATGTGATTAGTCAAACCAAAAAGGAATGCTATTTTTATAAATTCTCTTAACCAGTGGGCAAAGTAAATCTTCATGAAAGGTGCTATATTATTACATCAAAAATCTTGCATAACCATACTTAAAAGACATGTTAATGATGGGAATTTTTTCCTTAGGAAAACTCTTACAATTTATTGTGGATAATAATAAAGTGCTTAAAGAAAAAAGGAAAAAAAGGTATAAGTAAAAAGTTAAATAGATTAAAAAAGTACCTGTATTTGAAATATGGCTTGAAAATGGAATACACATTGACTCTTACATGGTGAAAACAGCCAATTAATTTTTCCCATAAAAATCCTCATTATAGTCACCTTTTTTTAGCATATAACAAAATAACTAAATACATGTGAGTGCCCACTCACACATAGACATCCAGTGTACTCAGAATCTTGTCAGAGGACAGAAAACCCTAAGTCCAAGAATACATAGTTATCTTTTTCTCCATTTAATGCTAATTTCCCCGTGACTGACACGGTTCTATCTTCTTACACTCTCCTACACATCATTATCTAGAGGCAGCTGTTCATTTTATATGAGAGGCACCTTAACCTCACTAACTGTAACAAGGCCCACCTCCAAGGCCTATCTCCAAGGCTTTCCCTTTCAACAGTAGGAAGGAGCCTCATAGCGCACAGCAAGGCATCGCCTGTGCCTTCAGATTCAAGTAGGTAGCCTGGTACTTTGGAAGATATGAGGCTGGAAGGGAGCCAAAGAGCTGCATCTGATGAGGAGGCAGGAGAGGTGGGAGCTGGAGTAACAGCCCAGGGGGGAGTGCGCTTACAGAAGTTGCTATTGATGTTCTCCTTGTTTTCACTGAAACTTTTTCTTCTTTCTCACTCTTTTGGAAACGGTTTCTTCAGTCACCAAGATTTAGACAGCAGGTAGTGCACGAAAGGTTTCAGGCTTTACTTTATACATTATTTTTTTCCCCCAGCTCTACTGCAATATAATTGACGTACAAAGCCCACAAAGGCTCCCAAAGATCCCAACAAAGCTGGCTGACGGGGGCTGAGGTGGCCTCTTCTCTGTCCCGAGCAGCCAAGACAACACGAAATTACCTGCACAGGAGCGCACAGGCTGCTACCGTCCACCTCTGGCCAGACAAATGAACAAACGGAGGGCGGCTGAACAAGTGCCCAGACCGGCTGGAAGGGCCTGCTCTTCCCACACTTGAGGTTTCCTTGGGCCTGGGCCCGGCTCTGGGTGCAGACAGGGAAGCCTGCCATGTTTAAAGGTTACAAATTATGATTGCACAAAAAAGATATTTTTCTGTTATCGTTTTTGTTTATTTTTCCAAAAGGAAGGCAAAAATATCATGAAAGGAGTTATTGTTGCAAACCATAAACTATTGACTATCTTCATGTTTTCTGAAAGCAAGGTAACACTCAGTTTTTATATTATGCTTTGTCATTCAGACACGTTTTTCATCTAATTCACCCACCACAGGGTATTTCCAAATTGTATAAAGTTAGGTTTATAGAAACTAATACACTATGGAACCTGCAGATACTGCTACTATTTTAAAGTCATAATGACTTGCAATATAAGTAGACATTAAGTACACATAGGAAGTGAGCAGGTGGCATAGTATACCTTATTACAATTTTTAAAAATATTAAAATTTTCCTTCAATATACATAAAGAGATAAATGCAATAAAACTCCTATAACATAGCTTTACCATATGCCACAAATTTGGTTATACTGTGAATCAATGGGAATAGTGTGTCTATTGCAAATAGCATGTTCTTTCAGAGTTAAACAAATTGTAATTTTAACCTCAGGCATGAATATGCAGGCTATGTTACCCCAGGAATGTTACTTGGTCTGTCTGAACCTTCTCTCTTATCTTTCAAAAGAAACAGAATATAAACTATGGTCCAATATCAGTTATGCTAATTAAAATCACACACACAAAACAGCACTACATAACTACAAAGGTAATGCACCTCTAAGGAGATGAGTGAAACACATGAAAAGAAATGTACTGTAGAGGGGATAGGAAGTGTGAATCGGGGGTGAAGTAGGGGCAGTAAATAAAATAAGGAGCTTGTTCACACCAGTCATAAGGGTAGAGTCAGCCAGCCTCTTCCTGCAGCCACCCCTGTCATCACACAGTGGCTCCTGAACAGAGAGACATGGTAGCGAGGATGGAGGTTCTGCATGGGCTCCCCAACTAGACTTCTAGTCACCAAGGTTGACCTGGCTATATCCACCACTGAGTGACCAACCTGCCAGCAACAGCAGAGACCAACACTCAGTCCCTGATATGGTACCATTCATGGGGTGATCAGCCAGCATTTTGCCCTTATTGAAATAGACTCTCTGGATACAGATATGTCTTCCTTGTTCACAATGCTTCCTCCAAATCTTCCATTTGCAGACTTACAGAATGCTCTGTCCACTGTCATGGTATAGCACACAGCATTGCTTCTGATCGAGGAACTCACTTGATAGGAAAAGAAGTGTGACAATGGACCCATACTCTTAAAATGTGTTGGTGTTACCATGTTCTCCACTCCCCTGAAGTGGCTGTTTTGATAGAATAGAGGAATGTACTTTTGGATACTCAATGGCAATATCTTTCATGGTGGCATAAGTTTCTCTAGAAAGCTACTGGATAAGCTCAAGTCAGTGTTCAACATATAGTGCCGTTTGTTAGTCAGGATGTAAGGGTCTGTCAAACTGGAAATAGAGTGACACAGCTCACTATGGCCCCTAGTAACCCACTAGCAAAAGTTTCTGCTTTCTGTTTGAATAAATTTAAGCCCTTCTGGTCTACAGGCCTTAATTCCAGAGTGAGGAATGCTTCCACCAGGAGACACGACAATTCCATTGAAGTGGAACTTCAGATTACCACTCAGCCCCTTTGGGATCCTCGTGCCTCTGAATCGATGGGCAGAGAAGGGGGCTACGGTGTTGTCTGGGGTGATTGAATCCTGATTACCGAAGAAACTGAACTGCTATTCCACAATAGAGGCAAGGAGGAGGATGTCTGGAATACAGGAGATCCCTCAAAATATCCCTTAGTATTACCATGTTTTGCAATTAAGGACAACGAAAAACTACAGCCACCTAATCCAGGCAGGGCTAGTGGTCCAGACTCTTCAGGAAAGTTCATAAAGAAGCAGAACCAGGGAGGTGCTTTATGAGGGCAAAGGGAACACACAGTGGACAGTAAACAAAGGTAGTTATAAAATCCAGCTCTGACCATGTGACCAATTACGGAAATGAAAACTGTAATTGTTATGAGCATTTCCTCCTTATTTTGTTATGACTATATTTGTGTGTATACATATATATATACACATATTAAGTAAATTATCTTTTTCTTTTTTCATCTCTAGTCCCTTTAAGGATCTAATAGTTAATAAATTTGAGATTTATTAACTATATATTGGTACTTAAGTATTATTAGTTTTACATCATAGTATTTATATTACAAGATATCAAAAGAAGACTAAACAGCACTCAAAGACTTTACCTCCCGTTCTGGGGAAGGGATTTTAGTGCTTTATTTGGTTTTAAACCGAGCAATTGTATTATATTAGGTAGAATTATGACCTTCATTTGGAGATTAAGTGTGGTTTAAAAGAGTCAGAGATTCCTTTCATTGAGAGCCCCCAGTTACCACCTGAGCTTCAAATTAATGGTCCAAAGCTTTCCAATCAATAATCTCTAATCTTATACCGAGTTTGGAAGCTGCCTGTAAACTCTGCCAGTTCCTATTCCTGTGGTATCTAGGGCCATAAGAAAGACATTTCTAGGCTCTTCTGCAAAATCATGGATGTTTCTGGAAACCTGGAAAAACTTAAGATCCTTGGCCTGGTGATAAGCATAGGAACTAACAGAAGACTGTCCCCACCCTCATCATATCACTGTCCTTTCGAAAAGGTTTCATGGGTGCTTGATCAAAAAGTAAACCTCAACTCTTGGGGTTAGGGTTGAATATGCCTATCAGCTCAGGCTTGCTAACTGTGCATTACAATCTTTTTCATTCTTACAATTTTTTAATTTGCTTGACCCATCGGTCTTTTTAGTCTAATTGGAAGAATTGGTCTGATCTATTTTCATTTATTTCTTCATCGATATATTCAAATTCCTATCTAATATCAATTTGTTTTCTTTGTTGTACTATTTATTAATAATTTTTAATTTCTGGCTTTCCTTATCTCATCTGATATAGATAAGCTTTGTTATTTATTTATTTGTGCTGGTAAACAGATTTTATTTTAATGTTTTTTCCCTTTTTCCAGGATGTGGCCCTTTAAGAGTCCCAGAGGAAAACCAGGACGTTTTCTCCTTTCTTTACAACCAAAGTCTCTACGTCAGGGATTTCCAAACTGAACTCCTCTGTGAAAAAACGCCCGAGATCTATTCTCAGCCTATGCAATACTCACTTCTAATCATAATCATGCACTACTAATGTATTAAATGTGCCAAATAAAAAAAACATTAAAAAATGATATTTAAAATGAATGTTAATATATTGTTAAATACTTTTTTTGCAGCTCCCCTGTGGAAAGTCTTATGCACCAGTTTCTGAGGGTGTACATATACATAACTTACCTTAGAAATTGATATCTTAGCCCCAGCTGGTGAGGCTCTGTGGATTGAGTGTCCACCTGCAAACTAAAGGGTCACTGGTTGGATTCCCCAGTTGGGGCACATGCCTGGGTTGCGGGCCAGGTCACCAGTAGGAGGTGCACGAGAGGCAACCACACATTTATGTTTCTCTCCTTCTCTTTCTCCATTTCCGCTCTAAAAATTAAATAAAAATCTTTAAAAAAAGAAATTGATATATTAGGTACACAGCTATTTGCCAGAAAAGTTGTACAGTATTATTGGATATTGTCATTTTCCTGTTTTCAGTCCCTTCTTCACCTTTGACCCAAGGAATTTCCCTTCATTTTCAAAAACTCAGTGATGAATTTATATAAATAAATGAATAAATATTAGAAATGCAGCATATATATTTATTTAGCATTCTAGCTGTATGATTTTCCCCTAAAGTTTAAATATCATTTTACCTTTAATATTTCTGAAAACTGAAGTACCTACTAAACTTCCTATATTATTTCTTCCCTAAATTCTACTTTTTAGAAAACTGAAGCTATTAAATAGTGAAAACATGCCCTAAGAATGTAAAATAATAATAGCCAAAAACAACAACAACAAAAACCCAACAACAAAAAACCCCCAAAACAACAACACATTTTCTACTTTGCCACTGATCCTCTTATTTGAACAATTCTTATTTAACTGACTATATATCATTGGCTTAATTGGAAACTTTCTGGCAAGAGATAGAAACATCAACACAATATTCGTATAGTAATTATTTTATTCATCGTTAAGACGATTGAACATATGGTATTTTAATATAATTGAGACATAATTGAATAGTTCTTGGGCAAATGCTGAACATAAAAATTTTTAGGCAACAGTTTTTAAAAGAACACTGGGTTCTATTAATCTAACAATAGCTCTTTTCCCTTCCACAACCTCTCTGTCTCTGCCTCTCTCCCTCAGGTTTTGTTTCCCCATGCCCAATCTAGTGGTATCTGGAATAATGGAAAGAAATGGGGGTTTTGGAGAACTAGGATGTTTCAGGGCAGGAGCTAAGGGACAGGGCTGCTGGAAGATGAGCGCCCTTCAGCTGACTTTCGATCAACTCTGCCTCCTGAGTTTGGGGACCTGGGAAGTGGGTGGGCAGGGGACGTCGCCTATGTGCAGCCAGCCACTGCACATAGCTGATACCTGATAGCTGGCCCCACTGTTGCTACCCGTGTCGCCCATGGACTCCTGGACCGTGGGCTCTCAAAGGGGCTAGAGAGGCCAAACTCTGTTTGACAAAGAGGTCAAGCTGCGCCTGGAATGCAGCAGTAATACCACCGAGTGTGTACCCATGCCCACCTCCGAGCACGTGGCCGAGGTCTTGGGCAAGGCGACGCTGCAACAGTAAGGCTCCAAGGGCCAAGACCAACACCTACATCAAGACTCTCGTGCGAGGCAAGGAGCCAGTGTTCATGGTGATTGGGTGGTCCGTGGATATGACCACAGGCCTAAGTAAGGGAAATCGTCTTAGTAGCCAAGCACTTCTCCATGATGTGACGCCACCTTTGGTGTGGTGCCTGCCCTGCCTGGCCAGGTGACCATTCCCGTGAGGGTGCCCTTCCTCGTGGCGGGGCTGGTGGTGGGGTCCAAGGGGGCAACCATCAAGTGCGTCCACCCGCAGACCAAAATGTATTAGGCCGAGCCTCGACCGCGACTCGATGTTTGGTTTCTTTTTTGTTGTTGTTGTTTTTAAAGATTTTATTTTTAGACAGAGAAAAGGGAGGATTAAAGAGAGGGAGAGAAACACGAATGTGCGGTTGCCTGCCGTGGACACCCCCAACGGGGACCTGGCCCTCAACGCAGGCATGTGCTCCGACTGCGGGATCGAACCAGGGACCCTTTGGTTCAGCAGGCGGAGGCTCAATCCACTGAGCTACAGCAGCTAGGACCAGTCTTCGTGTTTGAAATTATGGGTGACCCAGGCAACGTGGAGGGTGTCGGCGAGGAGATACAGACAACACATCACAGTGCGCACCCGCTAGACCCTCGAGTTCAACAACGAAAATGACATCCTGGCGGGGAGCCCCGACGCGGCAACTGCAGAGCCGCTACTCAGAGGCTGGGTGTGTGCGCCCGCCAGCCTGCAAGCTCCTCTCCACCTTCCAGCAGAATTGCCTGGGCTGCATCGGAGAGTGCGCAGTTGACTTGACCTTGAGGCTCCGGGTCTAGGTGAGCAGGGTGGGGACTTTGGCGATGGTGAGTACCTGTTTCCTGGCTACAGTGTGGGCAGGCAAGATGTGTACTATGGGGTGGCAGAGACCAGCCCCCGACCATGCGCGGGCCAGGAGAACGCCACACCTACCTCAGTGCTCTTCTCTGCCTCCTCCTCTTCTTCAACTGAGACATGTGCTGGGTCCTTGTCCCTGGGAGTGCACAGCTGTCCTGCCGCCTCATCGGAGCTGGCAGGACTCCCAAGACGCCAGCCTGGAAAGCCGGCTTCTCCAAACTTGGGACTGGAGGCCTGCGGAGCCCCCGTGTGGGCCGGATTTCACGATGTGATTCCAGAGGGAGCTGGCTGCTGCTCTTGTGCCCTGCGGCCACAGCCTATTTTGCATGGAGTGTGCAGTGCGCCTCTCTGAGAAGAAGGACCAGAATGTCCTGTCTGCCACATCACAGCTACTGCAAGCCATCAGAATATTGTCCTGTTTGTGACCCGCTTTCCCCTTCCACCTCCCCCCACTAACTGGAATGTTTGTAGGATCTTCTTTATATCCCAGGAGTTCTGAAATTTCAGCTTTGTGAGTTGGTATGGGTCTTATTTCCCTCACTGTACACTCCGTTTGTCCTTCCAATCTAGAAATCGAGTTCTTCGGTCCTGAAAAGAACTTGGCATTATTTCATAGATAACTTCCTCCTCTCTCGTTTCTCTTTCTGGAATTCCTTTTTGTCAGATGTTGAAGCTCCTGAACTAATCCTGTAATTTTATTGTATTTTTCATCTTTTATCATTGCTGTTTATTTTTATATTTTCTGGCACATTTCCACAAGCTTCTTTTCTTTTTTATTTTTATGTGTTCTATTACAGTTGTTCTAATTTTTCCCTTTTTCCCCCCTCCACCCAGTCCACCCTCCCACTCCCACAGTCAATTCCCGTAACATTTTCCATGTCCATGGGTCAATCATACAAGCTTTTTTATTAATCCCTTCCACCATTCCCCCCCTCCCTCCCCTCCGGCAGCTATCAGTCTGTTCCATGTTTCTATGTCTCTGATTCTATTTTGCTCATTAGTTTATTTTGTTCATTAGAGTCTTCTTATAAGTGAGATCACATGGTATTTGTCTTTCACCAACTAGCTTATTTTACTTAGTATAATACTCTCCAGTTCCATCCATGCCATCCAAAAGATAGGAGTGCCTTCCTTCTTTTTGCTGCATAGTATTCTGTGTAAATGTACCACAGTTTTTTAATCCACTCATCTACTGATAGTCACTAGGTCACAACAGATAAAGGCTTTGAATGAAATTTGAAGGAAAATGATTTCCAACCTATCTAATCTACCCATCGAGTGTGAAAATGGAAAATTGACATTCCATACATACAATGTCTGAAAAAAACCTCCTCAACAGAAAGATGAACACCGAGGCCCCAGGAAACACAGAGGACCCTGGGAAGGAATCCCTGCTGAGATCGAGGGTTGCTCCAGGACCACAGTGACACAGCAGGTCAAAAAAGCAATCAAGTACAGACCAAAATAGGAGTGGGGAGGGTTTCGGTAAAGGAAAAAAAGGGAACTTCTCTTCATCTGATATTATTAACAACCCAGATAACCATCTTGAATTTTGTTCCAGTTAGATGAATGACCTCCAAACTCTGCAGCAGTGCCTAGACGCCTGTGCAACAAGCCAAGGTAAGTGAGAGCAGAGGCGATTCAGAGAAGGTAAACGCAGAAAGAAGCCCGGGTGTGCCACTCGGTGCCATTTAGAGCACTCAGTAATCTGACGGAGAACACTGTCAAAAACTAGACTTAAGAATCTAGTACGCATGCTGTTTTATTTTTAATCTGTGGATTCACTCCAACCTGCCTCAGAAACCTCACCTGCTTTCCTGATTGCTCAGTTTTCTCTACTAAATCCATCCCCGACACCAGCATGACCCTTCCAGAAGACTCTTCACTATGGTTTAGACAAAAAGATGTGCTTTGCCTTGATTTTGCCGGCTGGATGCTTTCGTCTTTATAGTAACTCTCCATCTGTTCTTAAATCTCAATGATTCCACTCCTGCCAAAGCCTCTTAATTTGTCTTGTTTTAATATCTTACATGAACTGTAGTTGTATGCCGGTTATTTTGTTTTCAAATTGCCAGGGGCGAAGAAAGTGTTCTGCTCTTAAAAAAAAAAGAACATTCTTCTAAGCCGCCTACCTCTCAATCCCCACCCCCGCCCACCTCCTAGGGCCACTCCCCAGGGACCAGCCCCCCACAGCTGTTTTCCACCAGAGCCTTTTGGAAATCAGTAATTTGAGGGGTAAGGTGCTCAAAGATACTCGCTCAGGAGAAGAGAGCATTAAAGGCATTTATTCCCTAGTAAATGTAGTAAAGAACCTGGGCTAATATTTTTAAAACGACATTTTATTAGGTAATTTGTTATACGAGAAGGATATGTTATTTTATGGTAAAGTGATCCTTAAAAAAATTAAAAAAGAACTTTAGAAAGTTCAGAATATATGTAGGGAGAGAAGAAAAAATATATTTGTATTCAGAGTTAAGTATATAAAACATGTTTTTAATATATGTTTAGGTTTATGCCCCCTTCCCACTTTTTTGGGAGAGGAATGTCACTTGCTTCGGAGGAGGGGGGCATCCTGGGATGGATGGTGGAGACAGGCTATGGGAACCTGGTCCCCCTGGGGCCTTGCAGGCGGATTGGATTTCATTCCTTGGGCTCTGTTCTCCTGTCTCCTTCCCCCGCCCTTGCAGAGCCAAACAGAGAAAGGGATTAATGAGTAAAAAAGAAGCTAGAAGACTGAGGCCCTGAGGCTCTCCGTCTTCCACTGCTCTGTCCCAGGGCCAGTGAAGAGGGTAAGTCCAGAGCTGAAACCAAGCAGGCTTATGGGACACTCAGATAGGCGTGAGATTTAAGAGAAATAGTTTTTGTTTTTAACCCAAACTGAGAGACAAGAAAAAGAAACCAAGGGTTTAAAATAAAATACAACAAAATAATAATTATTAATAATAGTTCAAATTTATTTCTCATAATCCTAGAGAAAAAGAGAATTACTGGTAGATGGTATTCAGATGGCTTAAAGTTTAGCAGCCCTGCATGCCCCCCGAGCCCAGTAGGCCGTATAAAAGTCATAACAAAAGGGAAAAAGAGGAGGGAAGTGGCCGAATCACCCATCCTCAGTTATCAGGGTGGAAGCAGACTGCTAGTTAAGGTAAGGAAGCTTCTAGTTTGCTGGGAATGATTCTGAGAACCGTTGGATTTTTAACTTGTAGTTGATGAGGAGCTCAGTTCCCAGTGTCTTTGAAAAGATGGTCATAGATCATTTCAACCAGGCGGGGGAAGCAGAGGAGGGTAAGCACCTTCACCTGCACTCCTGCTCTGCATCGCAGTGTAGGGGGTGGGGATCCTGCCAACTTGACCATTCTTGTCTTTGTCGGGCAGCCTGTACTCCAAAGTGATTTACGTCCATGCTTGGGCCTCTTGGCTAGGCTCACAGGCCTAACTGAGGAAGTCCTTCTTGAAGTGTAACCACGAGTGGTACAGATTGATTCAAAAGCCTGGTAAGAAATCCCACAAAGAGAGGCACATGCACATGCTCTCACCTCAGCTTCAGGCGACTGAGGGACCCGTACCCTGTCCCCATTCCCATCCAGTTTTCCACTTAGCTTGTGGCAGCAGCAGGAGCTACAGTCTCCCTTGTTCTCCTTTAAGCTGCGCTGTGTTTTACGGGCTTGCAAAGTGCTTATTGTCTCATAGAATTCAGATTCTAAGAAGCACTTCCCACCCACTGGGGTAGAGTGGAGACACTATCCTTGAAGGCCTGGGGAAAGGGGTACCCAAGGGTGTGGAGGCAGGAGGAAGGCAGCAGAGGCTTTGGGTGACCCCGACCCCGACCACTAACCCTTTGCTCCAGTTCACCTCCATCTGTAAGTGTGCAGGTGGGAGTCATTCACTATGCTCTGGCCTGGGGGCATATTGCCCTTCCCATTGAAAACTGGGGAGTTTAGCTTTTGCATGTGAGATATCAATTGTTTAAGCACTTGCCTTCTACCAACCCCAGCTTGCAATCAGGTCAGCTCCCATCCTCCAGGATATCCAGGAGGGTGTGTGGGCCACTTGGTTCTCCCTTTGGCAAGAAAAGCCTGCCCCCTTACACCAATGACTCTGTCATGCCTCTTCTGCCCCTAAACCCCCACAATTTGGGAAATTGACATCTATGGTGGGGAGGGCTTCCCCTCCCTCACCCAAGGGCGCGGATAGGGTGGTGTGGTTCGATAGAGATGGCCAGGGAGCATGGCCTCTCCACTGTAGAAAACAGAATAGGATTGTGGTCAGACTTAATTTGAGGCATCTAGTGAGGACGTATACAAATCCGCCAAGGAAAAATAGTTCAAAAGCAAAATAAAAGGCAGGAAACAAAAGAGACCCATGGATAATTGAGTCAAAGTGATGTTGCACAAAATGCAAGGAAACAAAAAAGGGGAAGGGTTTATGTGGTAAATGTGCTATTAAAAAGTTAATTTTATTAAACATATTACTACTTAAAAAAAAACTAACAGTAAAAACTGGTACCATTTGTCAAATGACATAACTGATTTAGGATGGTTAACCTGCTACAATAATCTTCTGGGCTTCTCAGACATCAGAAAGAGAAGATTTAAAAAAATATTAATAACAGGGTGGGACTTTGGGAAAGAATGTATGAGAAACTCAGGAAATCTGCCCCCCAAAGAGACATAAATTAAGGTGGTCAAAATTATTTAAAGCAATTATTCGAAGTTTTTTAGAGGTTGACAAAAAAGCTTACTACAAATTGGGAAGCATTTGTTCAGCAAAATCTGTGGAAACTCAGAACAGAGGGAGGCCATAGCATTGGAGATACGCACTGTACCTATAACCCACAGCTATACTTAATGGAACAGCTGTTTCAGCAGCTTCCTGGTGGGAAGAGATATCCGTGCTGACTCTAGCATCCTGACAGACCCCATTTTCTAAAACCTGTATGTCATACATGGCCTAAAGTAGTGGACGGTGGCAGCCACGTGGTGGTGCCCATTTCCCCATCCCTAGCTCCTACAATATATGGAAGATGTGGGTGGGTGGCAGGTAAGACTATGACCCACTTTTCTGGCATAACTCTGTGCTGCAGTAAAGTTGTTCCTGTGGGCTGAGGCAATGGCACGTCCCAGCTTCCCCGGCTTCATAGTATAGACCTGCTCTGGGTGGATTTGGCAGCCTGTGGACATTGGAAGATCACGTATTCCTTGGTTCTGCATTGTAGAACATTTATACCAGGTAGTAGCAAACAGACTACCACTCCATAGGAAGGAGTAACTCTGGCTCCATAGAGAGGATCCAAGTGGGCAGCCAGTGAAGAGCATGTTTCCATTCTTGGCCTTTAGCTCTACTCTGCAGTGTAGAGGATCTGCCCAAAGGAAGGTCAGAGTGAGGCCCGAAGACTAGAGTACCATGCCAGGGGCCTGAGTTCAGTCGGTTCAGACCATGAAGCAATTATGTTCTAGGGACCTGTCAAAATAACAAATGCTAATAGTCGTGATACCAACAGTGGAAAACCAATTAGCAGCCTAAAGAGGAGACCAGGGAAAAATTCAAGAGTGCCCAGCTAAAATCACAATCATCCCTAAGGGCCAGAAAGAACACATACATGCCCAGAGCTGTGTCCTTTGATGAGTGGCGTCAGAGCTGTACACTGTGGGGAAAACAGATTAACTGAGTAGGCCAACCAGGTCACTAAACAAATGAATAAGCAAACAAAAATGACAAAAAGCTTAAAGTCCAGGGGTATCACTATCACAAATTCTTATATTAATGAAAATACCAATTTTCCACAAAAATATTGTGTGATTTTAAAAGACACAAGAAAGTGTAACCCATAAAAATAGGTCACTGCTATTGGGGGTCCAGATGTTGGCCTCAGCAGGCCAAGACTTTAAAGCAGCTATTAGCATTATGTTCGAAGATCTAAACGAGACCACAGTTAAGGAATTAAAGAAAGATTTTATGACAATAGCTCATTAACATAAGATACAAATAGAGTTGATAAAACAACCAAATAGAAATTCTGGAGTGGAAAGATGCAATAATTAAAATTAAAAAAAAAATTACTGAAGGGTTTATAGTATAGTCGATTTGGGAGAAGAGATAATCAGTTAACTTGAAGACAGACTGATAGAGAGCATGCAATCTAAAGAACAGAGAAAAAAAAAGTGAAAAATAAATGCAGTCTCATGGATGTGGGGCATGTTAAGCGCCTACCTAATGGGAGTTCTAAAAGAAGAAGAGAGAGAGAAACAGAAAAAAAGTTCAAAGAGAGAAGGGCTGAAAATCTGCAAATATGATGAGACACATTAATTTACATATCCAAGAAGCTCAATAAACCCAAAGTGGGATAAATGTAAGGAGATGGACAGTCAGCCACATTTTAGTCAAAATATTGACAGACAAAGACAATATCTTCAAAGTATCCATGTTGGGAAAAAAAGTATAAATCTGAGGATCTGTTTTTGTACTCTCAGGTCTACTCCACTGACCTAAATATTTATCCTTATGCCAGCGTCACACCGATCACTTGACTACTGTGATTATGTAGTAAGTAAACAGGGAAATGGAGAGATTAGGTGAATTGCTTGATCAATGTAGGGGCTACTGTCATTTTAAAATTCTGAGACTTTGTGGTCCATGAATACCACATATCTTTCTACTTGTTAGGTCTTGTTTAATTTATTTCAACAATGTTTTGTAGTTTTTGGTGTACAACAGGTGTCTACTGAACATAAAAATAGAAGATAAATAAGTTTACAATACCTTAGTCACAGGAATATTGCCTTGCCTGAATTCTCCATGGTTAAAGCACTCATTGCTTTAAAATATCCTGCTCTGACCCAATGAATGACAAATTAATATTAAATTAAACTCACCATTACTGTTGGCCACATCAAATGGGACCCTGTGGATCTGCCCCCACCCATTAAAATTTTTAATACAGCTCAGTGTAAATTAAAATCCATTATACAAGAATGATTTAATGAGGGGTTGATTATCTTTATTTCTTCTCCATTAAACAGCAACTGCTGTCCACATATGGGGATCTGTCAGAATGAGGCTTTGACAGGCTCCTGAGTGTTCAGCTCTCCATTTTGTGTTTCGCGATGAGAGGTGGGAAAAATCACCTGATGGTGACATACTCTAAGGAAAATTTACCCCAATACATCACTACATGTTTAATGAAACAAATTGAATAAATGGCTCTAGAGCAAACATAAAGACTCTTATTAAGAACATTGCTCCAAAGGCTATTGCCTAAAGTACTTTGTAGATATTATTGCATCGTCTTACTTATTTACAACTGACAATCAGATTTCATAAGTCAGAAACATTAAAATAAATGAAAAATTTTCACCTAACACTGTTATGATTTTGCAGTTCTAGTGGTAATCATTTTTAGTTTTATTTTAGAATTTGAAAGGATGTTTCACTTCGAGAAATGCAAATATTTATTAAAAGTACAGAGCTTACGAGTGTAATGCATGTCAATTCTTACCACAGTGCTTAACATAAAGTGAGTTCTCCATTAAGGGTAAATATTATTACTTCTGTTATGGGTACTATTTTTTTATACTACACATGCATTTGTGTGTGTGTGTTTGTGGTAAAACAACCTTAAAAAAATGAAGGGGACAGAAATAGAAGAATAACATCTGTGATTCTACAATGTATCATTAGGACAGATACAATTTTTGGGGAGTCCATTGTACACCAGGGAATGTGTTTTAAATACCCCATTCTAATCTTCACAATTACTGTAAAGGAAATGTTATTATGCTTATTTACCATAGAAGGAAAAAATGCAGATGGCTTAAGAAATCTAAGTCATCACTTGACAAAATGCCCCACAGAAAGTAAGAAATGAATCTATAAACAAGTCAGGTTTGTCTGATTACAACACTCACATGATTTTCAGCAAAGTTTATTTTCCCTAATCAAATGAAGAGAAGAATGCCTTTAGAAATTTCTTTGATGGCCAATCAATTCACAATGCCTAATTCTTTTCTGATAATTGTGAGTTAATGTATGTGTGTGTGTGTGTCCACGAAGGCAACATTATCAGTGACCTTCTTCCTGACCACAAAAAACAAGTTTTCCAAACAGCTGGCTAAAATAGACGATTCTTCATCCCAATACATTTTTGCAATATATACAAAGTGAGAGGCAAAAATAAGTACATTTATGAAGTATTGGTTTACACACTTCACAAAGATTCAACATATTGACTCTAAAGATACATTATCTTTCCTGAAAACTCTTGGAAATGTTTTTCAGGGAAACGTTTAAAACCAATTTGAGCATCAAGTAAATATCACACTACACTAGAAATGGATTTAAGAAACAGATTTATAAAATGATTTTAGGTAAATGCCTCCCTACATCCTCTTTTCATTTATCATTGTCCTTCTCTCTAAGCACCTGAGATAAACTTGGTACAAATGTTCATTCTTAGTGTTTTTCTAAGGTTCCATGCAGCTCACCCTAAACCTATTAATGACTTAAAACTGCTATAAAATGTTTTATGAAGCTATAGAAATATTTCATGAAGCAAAGTCAATACCTAGAGAACTGATACATGTTTTATTATAGTTTCCTATTTTTGGAAGTTGGAATTTATACTTTCTGAAATTAGAATGAGTGAAACAAAATCAGTGTTTAGAAATGTTACAATATAAACATCATGTATCATTAAATTAATATTCATATTCTCTTACAAATGCCTCAGTATATTCTATTATGTGAGTCAGTAATAATACTAAATATTTCCTCCACTCACTCTAAAAACATTGACCTTACAGGGTAATAGTTACGACTCATTTTTTAAACTCTAACAGACCTGTGTTCGAATGGCTGTGCCATTAACTACCTGTGTGAGCTTGGGAGATTTATTTAATCCCTCTAATGTTCAAATTTCCCTTCTATGATATAAGGATATTAATAATACCCATGTTAGAATGATCTACTTATAATTAAAAGAGCTAACCCATGTTAACCAACATACTTAACACAGAATAGTAAAATCTCCATAAATGTTAGTCATCAATGTATTTAATATTATTATAAAAAGAATAGCACAAACAAGATTAATACACTAACGATGTGGCTGTATGTGGAGTCTAAATCCTGAAAATTTCCTACTTCTCTATAGTCTTCTCACCACCATTCCCTCAAAAATACTATCTTGTTTTGGGAAAAATTAATTATGTTGGGCCTATTTTTACCTTGAGATTTTTCTGCCCTTATTCAGAACCCTAGTCATCCATTACTTATAAAAATGAGCCTGTCTCTCCCCCCCCCACCCCCTCTGCCCTCTTTCTCTGTTGCATGGCATGATGTTCAGGCTGGATTTCAGACCCCACCCTCTTGTCCTCTCCCCAGCCCTTCATGTCCTCCTGTTGGGCATATGTGTGCAGCACACTAATTTCAGACAGCTTTGTTGGGGTCCTGGGATCAACATCTACAGATATGCCCTCCTTGTTACTTTTTATGTTTTACTCAGTAAAGGTAAAAGAAATACCTTCTGAGTGAAAGGAGCTAGGCCAGATGCTCTGGAGGACAGACATTCTCTTGATGGCAAGTTGACGACAAAGACCAAGAACTTAAAGCAATGCATGTGCAGTTTGCATTGCAGATAGCGTTACAGGAACTAAGAGAAGACTGGAACTGCTTCTAAGCTGGGAAATCTTTAGCAGAAAGTATATTAAAGATGTACTGCAATTTTGTGGTTACCGTTGAATAAATCACTCTCATATTTCATGTATACCGCATCTCACCTTTGCTGTGAAGTTAGCCTCCTAAAAATCTTACTACCTGCAGTTTCTTCCAGATCCAAACCATCCTCTACCTTCCTGCTTGGTTAACTTTCCAAAACACAAATCAAATTGCATTACTCACTTGCTTAAAATCCTTTATTGATTCTTCATTTCTTTCAAGATACAATTGGTTTTCCTTTTTTTACCATTTGTCCCTACTTATTTTTCTGACCTCCTCTGGAGCACTGTGCAGAATTGTCTTGCAGTGACCTTGGGATCTAATTCTAAGCTGACTGGACAATGTGCTGGGTGGGAACCATGACCCATTCTTCCAGAAGGAGGGGGCTGCACCCACTTTCTGGAATTTCTGGACCCCCAGATCTTCATGAGCCTTTTGGATTTCCAATGTAGCTTCTACAAAAAAAGCTGGAACCTAAAGCCAGACCAGCTTGCTACTTCTTTCTCACACTCGCATTTCTGCTCCTCTACATGTCTGCAGGAGAATGGCTCACAGGAGGCCTCAGTTAGTCCTACTCCTGAAACCATACTGGGTGGTGGGACGTGTGCCACACCCTGCTGGGGACCACAGAAGAGCCCACTTTTAGTGACTCTTCCTAGTATTTCCTTTTGAGTCTGTTCATATTTTATTTTCAACATCTGGATTATTTTGAAAAATAATATCTATATCAAACTTAATTTTATCATTTTATTAGTATTGTAATTATTTTAACAATAAGATATTAAAGATGTTAAAGTTTCTTTGCAACATATAGCTCAGGTTTTTCTAGCTTTTTGCACATTCCTATTAATCCCTAACCAAATTGTTCATCTGAATTCTAGAGATGCACAAATTCAAGACTGCACACAGGTTTTGTGCACATGCATGTGTATGTATATATACACTAAATACATAATAAGAAAAAACTCAGTATTAACTCTAGTTGTCACTTTTGCTAGAGAAGCTACACTGACACAAGTGCCTCAAACTGAAAAACCATATACATGTAGGATAGATCTTATTACCAACATTAAGTGATATCAAGCAGCCCCAGGAAGCAGAGAAAAATTACTGAAATATGAGTATATTCTAATTAAGGTTAAGGGCTATTGTGTACATGTGGACTGCTCTTGCCTCAAAGATGAGCATGCAATTATCTACTTTATGTGTGACCTTCAGGTAAATATAATACTATCATCTTTTATTTTCAAAGATGCTGTTTTAGAACTGTGGCTAGAATCTCTGTATTTGGCTGAAGGGCTACAGTACTTGTCATATTTTCCATGTTGAACTGTGACCAAAATTCAGACATTGTGATTATGGCATATTTTTGTTGAGAAATGTCAATGCCATAGCTTTGAGCAATAGAATTCTTCATTCATTACAGCAATTTGTTTATTTAAAAAGAGAAATAAGTCATAATAACAGAATATTTATTCTGTGTGAAGAGTGTATTCTTTATCGGCAAACAAAAGTCAATATTGAAACTGTACCAGAAGACTATTTTGCAATCATAGAGTCAAAATAAGAGTTTAATAAATGAAATATATAATGAGTTCATTTTAAAATAATTTAGTATATCCAAGAACAGAATTTGTGTTCTCAGTGCTTTTCAATTAATTAGTTCACTTAATCTTCATAATAATTCTATAAAGTGATACTATTACCACCTTTGTTTTAGAGATTAAAAAAAGGAAGACACAGAAAGTTACTTGCCCCAAATCACACAGTAATGGGGTGGAACAAAGACTTCAAATCGGGCAGCCTGGACTCACAGGAAAATCCACACTATGCTGCCTCTATGAGAAGTGTACATCCACATCTCATGATCGATAAAATAATTACCTAAAGTAGTACCGTAAAACATTGCATTCATGTGGGTGTAGGCATTTTTTTCTATAACTGCTTTGTTTCTATTGTTTCATTTACTTGTCATAACCACCATATGTCATAGATACTAGCAGCATCAGGAAACTGAGGTACAAAAGGTAAAATAAATTGTCCAGAGTCACACAGTAGGTAATGGTCAGGTTTCAAGGCCTTGCAGTATGACGATATCCTTACGTTCTTGAGAATGCCTTTTCCAAAGGGACTAGAATCCTCAAAGACACGACTATCATCTCCTGCAAAGGGAACCACTAGTTCTTTTTCCCCAAAAATGATTGGATGAGTCCGGTCATTAATGATTTTTTAATGTTTTTCCATTTCCATAGTTTCTGAACAGTTCTTCTGATAACATGCTCCTTCTTCGCTTGTGGTAGTACGTGATATCCAGTTTGAGCTCTAACAGATCTTACTCCATCCTCTAGTGATAGGATGTGTGACTTTTAGATGCCAGGGGGTGATTTTTGTTTTCTTTAACAAACAAGTTCAATACACTGCTAAAGCTACTCAACTATTTTAATGTTTTTTCCAGCCTTAAAAAATCTATAGAAGTTCTCATTTAAGACTGTAATGACTTATAATAACTCACCTGATATTTAGTCCATATTGAACAACTGTGTCAGGTTCAGGGTCAATAACTAAAGAAATTAAACATTTACATAATTTATTATGGTATTATTTTACTACTTAAAATTAACTAAATGAAATGAATCTGTATTAGATCAGAGCAAATAAATCAAAACAAATAATAAATAAAATAAATTTACTATGTATAAATGAGACAATATAGTTAATTTCCCACAAATACTGTCTTGATTTATACTAACTGGATGACTACAGAAAAATATATTTATAATCATTAATTTTTTAATATAATCTCACAAAGAAAAGTCTATGTTTGTTTAATAGGCTGTTCTAAAAATTGAATTACATACTTATTTGCTATATCGCTTTTTTATTTTTATCATGCATTATTATTTTTATTGTATTTTTTTCATTACCATTTATCACCCTATAACCTCTTCCACCTCCACCCTCCACAATCACCACAATGTTGTCTGTGTCCGTGAGTTCTTTCTCTTTCTTTGTTTTGCTAGATCCCTACGTCCCTTAAGTGCCCCGTGCCCCCTGCCCCAAGAGCTGTCAGCTTCCTCTCTATCTATGAGTCTGTCTCTATTTGGCTTTTTATTTCACTTTGCTCATTAGATTCCATATATGAGTAAAACCATATGGTTATTATCTTTCCCTGACTGGCTTATTTCACTTTGAATAATGTCCTCCAGGTCCATTCATGCTATTGCAAGGGTGAAATTTTCTTCTTTTTTATAGCCGAGTAGCATTCCACTGTGCAAATGTACTATTGAGCGCTGGCCTGTGAACCAAAAGGCTGCTGCTTCGATTCCCAGTCAGGGCACAAGCCTAGGTTGCAGGCCAGGTCCCCAGTAGGGGCCATGTTAGAGGCAATGACACATTGATGTTTCTCTCCCTCTCTTTCTCCCTCCCTTCCCCTCTGTCTAAAAATAAATTAATAAAATCTTTTAAAAAACCCCTAAGCTTCATTTTCCCTATGGTTCATTCTTTCTGGTGTATTATATATTTCAGATATTGTATTCTTTATCTTTTACTGGTCCTGTTTATAGTTTCCATGTCTTTTTCATGCTGTTGGGCATGCTTATAATCATTCCTTTGAACTCTATATATGATAAATTGTCTCCATTTCATTTACTCTTCTTCTGGGAAATTCTTTTGTTCTTTCGCTTGGGTCCTGTTTTTCTGTCTCCCTATTTTGGCTGCCTCCATGTTTTAATTTAATTTTATTTTTTTATGTATTAAGTAGATCTGCAAAGACTCTGGTGTGGGCCTATGTCAGATGTTGCTTGTGAGTGACCCTAAGCGATCCATTCGGAGCAGTCATCAGTCCATTGTTTGTGGCTTCCTCTGCTTGGCCTGGGTGTATGTGGAAAGCTGTGCACCAAGGCCAGCTTTTATCGGCAACAGGCGCAGGTGAGGGCCAGTTAAAGTTTCAAAGGACCTAGAGACCAACCTCCACTTGCAGCCTTTCTATTAGGCTTAGTCACTGAAAGAGCCTCTGACTGTTCTATTCAGCAGGGATTAAGCTCCGTAGGGTGGGGTGAGAGGGATTGCTGTGGGTGGGGCTATCGCTTTCCCTGTGGCCGACGCTGCAGGGAGGGGAGTGCTCTGCCTGAGGAGGATGGATTCTGCAGTATCAGGCAATAACTCAGTTCTCTCCCCAGAGGCACCAAACCCGGACTCTCAGTGTGTCTCTAGTCTGCTCTGCCTTCCTTCTGCTGGAGCCCAGGGTAAATGGCTGAAAACCACATTTCGTGTGTTGCTCTTTTAAAGGGGTTGCTTCATCTCCAGCCATATCTTTCTGGTGGAAGGAACCATGCTCCTTTTCATAGCTAGAAATTATGTGTGTTTCTTTCCCAGTTTTGGTGCTCTGGGCTGGGGAACCTGGATTGGGGTTTAGACCTCACACGTCTCAGGGGGACCTTTGCAGATGAGATATCCCTCCTGAACTTCAGTGGCCATCCATAAGAGCCCAGCCATCCCTCTCATGCCTCTGCAATTCCTACCAGTCTTAATGTGGCTTCCTCTATAAGTCCCTGGTTATAAGGTTTCTTTACAGCTAGTCTTCAGTTGTCTATTGAGTATAATTTTTCTATAATTTAGTTGTATTTCCAGTTTGGTCCCAGGAGGAGGTTACTGTAGCTTCCACCTAATCAGCTGCCATTTTGGATCTTCTATTACTTTTTTTCATTCACCAAATCTAACCCAATGTATTTATCTTCAGTTTAATTTAATTTTATCTTAAATTTAAATAACATTTTATCTTACATTATAAGAAATTGTTGTTCTGTACTTGGCTTACAATATGGATAATTATGCTTTGTGATTAAAAATGAAAAGATTGAACTATTTCATTTCAGTGACATCTCCCAAAATCATATATCTTTGATTTTTTTAAGCATTCATGGTATATCTCATAATATCAAGAAAATTTATCTTAAGCATTATTTTTGCATCTTGAAAGTTAAAATTTGCCAATCTTGTATTAACATTAGCAGTCTACAATGTGGTATGTATCTTAGTGCCCTCTCTTCAAAAAACCCAACTCTACTTAAATCATTAATCATTTCCAATATTTTTATTTCTACAATCTTTTAATATCATAACCCCATTTTAACTTTTTCCTTCATAATTTATGATAGCACAATTTAAGAAAAACAGTTTGTACCTATACTCCTTACATGGATATCCTAGTCTTTCTAAGGATCTCATAGTGATATGTCTATTCATGAAACAGGAAAAATATTTATTTAAACAAATTATTTCTCTTTCCAAAATTTCATAAATTAAAGCGAACATTAAAAAACACAAAAGGAAAATTCCTATTAGAAGATATTTAAGGAACTTATTATTTTGTAATTATTTGTAGACACCTTCCATTGTTATTGTTTGACAAATTTCAACTTCTAGAATATGTTTTAAATCAATTTTCTTACTCAACTAAGCTTGTATTCATTTATCTACTTTCCATTCTCTTGATTTATTACTTTTTTCTTCTTTTGTCATTTAATAGAGTATTAAAATACACGGAAAGATGATTAACAAAAGTAGTCCGAAAGTTGGCAAAGTATGGAATTATTACAAACTTGGATATTATCAAAATGGAAAATTAGTAAATTCTAAAAACCAGCTTTGTAGATTTGCATGCAAAGGTGAATGTTTTAATTTATTAAATTCTAAAAGCTCTTCAAAGGTTTTCATTAAAATCCAATGCAGAGATTTTGTCTAATTACACAACATAGTTATTTTTTTAATGCTGTTTTGCAAATATAAGGCAAGAACTTCTTTTCAAGTTCTTCAAGAACTTTGTTTCAGTTTTAGTTAATGTTTATATTACAAATAAATTGTCATGTATATGTAAACTAGAGATGTACATTTTTCATAGTTTTAAGTGTTATAAAATATTAAATATACAAAAAGTATATGTAGAATATATTTATGGTTTCAAAATAATAATAAAATTTTTTATATTTATCACCCATCTTAAAAAAAATAGAACATAATATATCTTTGAAGTTTCTGTTTGCCCCCCTCAATTCTGTCTGCATCCCTATCTACTTCAGTTCCTGAAATTTGTGTTTATTATTTTCTCGTTTTTTAAAAATTTAATTTTTCTATGTATCATTTTATCCCTAATACTATATTTTTGCTTAATATTTCTCTATATGTTTTTGCTCACTATTTTCTGATTATTATTACTGGATGAAGTGCTAATCTAAGTTGCACTGCTATACAGTACGCTATTATGAACTCTACCACATTTTATTCATTCATTTCTCTGTTACTGGCTCATTGGGTTAGTTCAAGTCTTTTGTAATGCTAACGCTGTGAACACCCTTGTACCAAACGATATTTGCATCTTTAGATTTACTAAATAATGCAAAACTGGTTTCCATGATGGTGATATAAATAAAACCATCTACCATCCACTTGTGTGTCGGTTTTTCCAGATTCCCAGCAAGAAATTTTTTCATAACATTTTAATTCTTGATGTCTAATGAGCATAGAATTTTCATCTTATGGTTTTTATATTTTCCCCTGCTTATTAATGCTGTGAAATATCTCAACTCAAAAAATCACTCTTGGGTTATTATTATTAGTTTTTAGATATTCATTCTTTGTCTGTTATACATGTTGTGAACAACTTTCTTTTATGGCTTATTTTTTAACTTACATTTGATATTCTTTTATTCAACAAAAGTTCTTCATTTTAATACAGTAAGATTTCTTTATGATTTGCGAATTTGTCACTCATTTAAGAAAATGTTACACTAAACTTTATTTCTCTTTGTCTCTGTTTCGTCAGTCTCTTGTGCACATGTTTTCGAGGCATTTCACTTTTCAGTTCAACCAACTGCAGCTATCATCTTGGGAAGTACAATACTTTACCAGGCGATCACTTACCAATGTTTACATTGCAGGGGGTTCTAAGTATTGCCAGCTGCCTGCCCTTTTTGTAGTGGATTAAAGTCAAAGCCTTGGCCACAGGGAATTAGTGTAGATACTGACTTCAGCTCCTACTTACTTACCTCTTCAAAGTCACGCTTTCTCCTTGGCTTTAAATGATAAAAAAAAACAAAAAAAAAACACCAAAAAAAACCATACTCAGCATTTTTATTTGTATTCACCCTGGAAACTATTTCTAAATTATTTCAGGTCTACATTTCTGGAAATAAGAGTTCTTCAATTTATCTTTTCTTAATTCAGAAATAATTCATTTAGCACTGTATTCATAGAAGGAGAAGACTCCAGTATCTTGTTTCTCATAGAGCAAAATTGTTTTCTCATCGTTAATATTATTGAGTAACTCAGTCAAAATGTCACCGTTGCCCCATCCTGATTACCCCTCAAGTGGTGGTAGACTTAGTCTATATTTTGTGACCCCGCAGCCCCCCCTCTACCATAGCCACTAATGTTGGCCTCAAAAATAACTAGCATATCAGTCCCTCTTCCATTATAATGTGGCCCAGGGTAAAAGATCCACAACAGAGACACATGAACTTCATCAAGGCTAATTAGAGACTCTATTTTGGATTTGAACTGGGCAATAGGGAATAGTCAGTTGTCAGGAATGGGTTAGAAGTCAAGTAAAATGTCAGGAAAGGTAAAGAATTCACTGAACAGGACCCTGGGTATAATAGTCCGCAGTGAACTGAGGAAGTCAAAGCTGAAATATCTGAAAAGGGTTAAATGGAGAAGACAGTGATTTGGTTAATTGCTTCAGAAAACACAGAAGTAGATTCACAGAGCAGAGAGTGGAAAATCATTAAAGAGAATAAATGTTTTTTAACTTTTGCTCTTGGAGGTTTGCTAAAGATAACATGTTCCCTGGAGTACCCTTGTAAGCTGAAAGGACGTTTATGTGCAGTGCTTGAAAGCATGGCTACATTAGAGTATAGATGAGTGTTGTCTGTGGTAAAAGACCAGTTATTTGTATTTCCAATATATCGTAGGCTAATGTTTTAATAAATTACAATGAAATTAAAATACTTAAAAATTAATTGAAAATAAACAAACAAAATGCAAGTCCATATTTTAAAGCTTAGAGTCTACAGATAAAACACTACCCTTTCAGGTTCTTATAAATGTTACCTGCTTACTCTCACTTTCCGAACTTAGCTCCTAACCTGGGAACACTGAGGGGAACCGCACTGGCTATGGACCATACTTTGAACACCACTGGTTTCTTTGGAGCTCATTTACTCTTTCCTTGTGCTCTGCCTCTGCACAAGCAGGGAGCAGAAGAGGCATTTCCATCTCTTGCTCCAAACTTTATTACTTGAATCCAAGGGAAGGAGAGCATATAACCGAGACACAACCAACATAACCATTGGCTCCTACTTTCCTTTTGTGTTGAGATGGTAATCCTTAAAGTTTAAGTGCTCTAAGCACCATATCCTCTGTCCCAGAAGGCCTAAGCAACTCATCTGTCTTCTCTCTTTCTGATCTCTTCCATCTTCTTACTGCAGTGGTGCAAGTAATTTAGTTCAGAGTGAAATCCAAAGAAGCAGCCGCGATTCCTTCATGGGGCAAGGAGGAAGAACTTACGTCGTGGGGCAAAGTTCCACATGGAAATTGAATTGGGCAGCTGATGTGAAAAGGTATGGTTGGGGTCAACTACTGCAATCAAAGAAGCATATTTTGGGTTCAAGACAGTGTGCTCGGCGAGCATCTGCTATTAGTTGAAACTAAAGATTTACTTCTAGTGAAAGGAGATCTTCCTCAGGAAACTTTGATTGTAGAAATTCACATTTAAATGTGGAGAGGGAGAGCTTTCAGTCAAAGGTCACTTGAACAGAAGCTTTCTCAGAAGTAAAAGAAATAAATGACCTCTTCAGATTCTGTTTTCATACTTAATGTTGAGGTCTCTCGTGTTTCTTCAGCACAAGTCAGGTCTTGCTGTTTCCAAAACATAGGTTGTGAGAAGAAGTACGTGTGTTTTTAGTGGATTAGTAAAACTGAACCAAGTCTCAATAATTTAAATTTTAAAGAGAAAAAATATTGACTAAATCACAAAAAATAATAGTCTTATTTTTATTTCCTCTGTCCAGTTTAGATCTTATTTAGTCTATTTATTTTCAGATCTCTTTTATGGCTCATGAGAGGAAATAACAAAAATCTTTTTTGTGGGTGGGGGGAAATGTTACTGCTGCGTTGTTTTGTTTTAGATGTTACAGATATAATTATAAGAACCATTGCTTTTGTATGTTCTTATGTACCATTGTCCAGCTGGAAGTGTGAAAAGGGTTGGGCACTATTATAGATTAACTTGTCCCTCCACCCCCATTCATGTGTTTTATCTCCAACCTTCAGTACCTCAGACTATGACTGTATTGGGGTTAAGGTCCTTAAAAAATAATTAAGCCAAAATGAGGCCATGTGAGTGAACATTAATCTACTATGACTGGTGTCCAAATAAGAAGACAGGATTAGAACACAGACACACAGAAAGAGAAGAGAACTTGTGAAGCACAGGGCACACGTGAGTATATCTACAAATCGAGGAGAGAAGCCATGAAGAAACCAGACTTGCCACACTTCTTGATCTCGGACCTCAAACTGTCAGAAAACAATATCCTCTTATTTAAGACACCCAGTCTGTGGTATTTTATGTTAGCCCCAGAAAACTAACACAGATACATAGAGACAGATCAAGATATATTTAACTTTGGAAGTGCTAAAGGGATTCTATATATAATTCAGTAAAGTATTTTTTTGGGTTTCACTGCTGAATTAAAAAAAAATACTTCTATCTAATTATCTAATTGCTCATTTTGGCTTAACCCGGCCAAATGTGAAATTTTGAAGAAGAAAATTTTTGTGTATTAATTTATTTTTTCATTGAATTCTATAGAGGGATGTGAATTGATTTAGAGAGATTTAATGTGCCTCTGGGAACTTGATTATTAGAGATGGTTTTACTTTAATTCGGGGGCATTTGTCTTTTTATTGATGCAACTGGTATAAAATTGACATGAGTTATATTGGACAACACGGAAGTTACTTACCTGATTGTTCATAGCTGAGTATTTAGAGGGTTGAATATAGAAGAGCGATGAATATAAGAGCATGGCCTACTGTATCTTAAAAGTCAGCATCCCTGTGCAGTGCAAACTTTCACCATTTGGGGCCTCTGTGCTTTAAAGAGCAGAAATGCACACCTCTGTGAGGTGGCTTGGGTATTAGCACTCACTGCTCAGTAATAAATTGACCCAGAACTTAACAACTTAAAACAGCATATATTTATCATCCTAGAGTTTCCATAGATCAGGGATGTGATTTTTGCTTAGCTCAGATTCTCATAAGTTTTTTATTAAGGTGTCAGCTCTAGCTGCAGTCTACTCAAGATTTGCTAGAGGATTTGCTTCCAAGCTCATTCAGTGGGTGTTGGCAGCATCCAGTTCCTTATGGGCTGTTGAGTTGAGAGCCTCAGTACATCACCAGTTGTTGGACAGAGTCCACTCTCAGTTCCTTGCCATGTAGGCCTCTCTGTAGTGCAGTTAACAGCATGGCGGCTGGCTTTACCAAAGTGAGCAAGAGAGGCAGTGGGAGAGTTCCAGAAAGGAAGAAGTCACGGTCTTTTGTAACTTAATATTGAAAATGATATACCACCATTTTTGCTATATTCTATCTGTGTCCAACATACCCCCAAGGAAAAGGGATTACACAGGGCAGGGGTCACTGGGGAACATGTTAAAAGGCTGCTAACTTTTGGC